>PVJA010022095.1:0-14108 GCA_004027025.1 Myocastor coypus
TGGGGTGAGGTGGTATCTAAGTGTTGTTTTGATTTGCATTTCACGAATAGCTAGCGATGGGGAGCATTTCTTCATGTATTTGTAGGCTTGCTGTATTTCTTTCTCTGAGAAGTGAGTGTTCATCTCAGATGCCCATTTCTGGATTGGGTCTTTGAATTTTGGGACCCTAATGGTTTTTAGTTCTTTGTATATTCTAGAGGTAATTGATCTTAACATCACTGTCTTTCTGAATACCAAACATCTTAGACTTAGCTTCAAATTGGTATTTTCCATCAATCATTGATATGCTAGTAAATCTCTTGACATGTTATTTACGTGCTATTGTTTACCCATTTTTCTCCTGTGCTTACTTCTTTGTCATTTTTGGTGGGTTCTTTCTCTTCTCATTCAGAATTCTGTTCATTTTGGCCCGTCCCAAAATACCTTTTAAGTAGTCTGTGTATTGTTGGCTTTGTCATGAAATTCTTCGATTATTCTTTGTCGTTGAAATATTTCACTTCTCCATTAAACCTGAAATAAAATTTTTCAAGATATAACAGTCTGGGCTGGAATTTGTTTTCATGGAGGACTGAAGTACTCTGCTCCATGGTTTTACTGACTTCATGGTTTTTGAAGAGCAATCTGCCATTATTCTGATGGATTTTCCTTTAAATGTAATCTGCTTCATTTCTCTGTAGGGTTTTAGTGTATTGTTCCTGGACTGGATTTTGGGGATCTGGACTATCTTTTCTCTGGGTGTGTTTTTAGCTGAGTTGAGGCTATTTGGAGTTTTAAATGTATTAGATACTGAATATCAAAATGTTTCCTTATATTTGGGAATTTTTTGCTATTACTTCTGCCCATATTTTTTTTTTCATTTCTATTGACTCTGTTTCTCATTGATGATTATTAGCCTTAAGTTGTTCATCTTTACATCGTCTTGTAGGTGTTGAATTATTATTTTCTGCATTCTAGTTATTTTGAAGAGATCTTTTCTTACCTTTCCACTAGCTGCAAGGTTGTCTTCATGATCTGAGACTCTATCTTCACTTTCATTCAAACAGTTTTGCCAGCTTGTGATTAGGAGTTTAATTTCCTTTATATCTCTTTGAATCTGCTTCATGCATTCTATTTCTTTCTTATATTGCTCATTGAAGCATTCCATCATTTTTCTAATTTCCTCTATTCTTTTTCAGCGTCCTCTTTAGAAGCACTTCACACCTGTTTCATTCTAATTATCATTTCTTTTTTATTTCAGAGGTTATTTCAGATCTGATTTCCTCTATAATTTTCTCTAGTTGTTTCTTCAGACACTATTAATACGGAGATTTTTGGGTGTGTGATTTCCAATTTCTTCTATATTAGTATTTCCTCCATTTGCTCTGGATGGGTATGAGGCCTTCAGCTGCATTTTGCTCCGTCACTTTGTCATTATGTAAAGTTTTGGTGCAGTTACTGCCTTAGAACCTACCGAAATTCTTACCCAAGTAAGATTATGTGGTTAAGCATTTACAGATTTGTATTTACAGAACTACAATTAGGAACACTAACAATATGTAGTGACATTTAGCAGTTGAAAAACTTTTTTTTTCTTTGACAGTATTTTTTTTTTATTTTAAAGAGATAACAACAAAAAACTAAGCAATGAAGAATTTCAAAAAAAGACAATAGGAGATTAACAATGGTTTCTGTAGTCAATATTGTTATCTTCAAAGTAGTTGCTCGGATTATAAAATGTAGGCATGCTTAATTGATCACACAATATAAGCACAAACCTTATTTTTAAATGAAGTAAAAGAAATCAGTAGTATAACTATCTTACCTATCTCTTGCATATATATATTTTCTTTTCACTTCCTTCTTTTCTCCGTTCACTCATCTCAGCTATTCTTTGTCTTTAAATTAATTTTAATAAGAAATTACAACGTCACAGTTTCAAAACACGTTAGTAGAACATTCACAATAATTGATACAATGCATATTGTCCTTGTTGTAGTTATATAGGGCACAGGGTGTAGACATAATTTTCTAATAGTTATTGGTATAACAGATTTCTTCTCTTTGATTTAAGAGAAGGTAGTTGTATACGTAGTCAAATGTTCCATAATTGTAGTGTGTTACTGGTGAAACTGGCAATGTTGGAAGCTGTTAATTTGAGCTTTTCACAGCTCAGTGTACTGAGCTACCTTTAAGTTGTATGTGTCATGTTTAAGCTTTTCTGCTGGGTGGTCAAGGGCAAGTTTAAGCAAGACCTGTATAACAAAACATGTATTATTTTTTTTTGGAAAACCCCAAAAACTTCACCAATAAGCTACTAGAATTAATAAACAAATTCAGTAGTATAGCAGGTTACAAAGTCAGCACACAAAAGTCAATGATATTCTTCTATACAGATAACAAACACACTGAGAGAGAAATCAAAGAAATACCTTTTGTGATAGCACCAAAGAAAATGAAATACCATGGGGCTGGGGAGATAGCTCCGAGGCACAAGTGCCTGCTGGGCAAGTGCAAGGTCGTGAGTTCGAACCCTGGTCCCACAACAAAAAAAAAAAAAAAGAAAATGAAATACTTGGGAATTAACCTAACTTAGAAGTAAAAGAGCTTTTCAGTGAAAAATACAGTACTCTGAAGAAAGAGATTCTAGAGAATAGCAATTTACAAACTTTTATAGCTAATGGATTTGTATTTTGGACCATAAGACCAACCATTAAATTGTGAATTTTGTTTAAATTAGCTCTCCTAAATTCTGTCTGCGGCCTCCCCTTGATGTACATGGGGTCTTCCAGGAAGGCTGGTTTGCCCTGGGTAACTGTTACCCCCTCTCTCAATCAGAGGAAGAGAGAGAATGCTCTCTTAGGTTTGTGACGTCCAAAGTGTCTCAGCTTACATGTCTGGATCTACTAACTTTGAGCTCATGCAGATGTGCCACGCTGATTGCACTGCTGTGCTCAGCTTCTTCCTGCTGCAGCCATGGAGGTGAACCCATTGTGCGACTCTGGCAAGATCTTTAGTTCCTGGATTAGCTGTGTTGGTCTGGCCCCCAGCCTCTCCAAAGGGAGTTCTCCTGCATGATTCCACCGGAGGCCTATGTGGTGAAGGAGGTTCCCACAAGTGTGCCGAAGCTCCCACATACACACTGAGTGTAAGGTCTCACTGGAGAGGCTCTTGCGCATGGTGATCAGGCAGAAGTTACCAAGTACATGCCAGGCTTGAGGTCTGGCTGGAAAGGGTTCTGGGTGCAGCGAGCTGGTGAAACAGCCACACACACACACACACATACACACACGTGTTCTGCCTGAGGTCTGGCTGTGGAGGGCTCTGGGTCACAGCAAGCAGGCTGAAGTTCTCATGTCCACCCTAAGACTGGGGTCTGACTGGAGAGGGTTTGGGAAACAGTGAGCAGGCTGATGATCCCACACGTACACTGAGGTTGATACTTAATCCAATGTTGGGACTGCAGGTATGAGTGTATACCCTTTCACTCCGGTGACTAATTTGCATTACAATGTAGCGAGGGGAGAGAGGCTAGCTAGGTACCTGAGCTGCTGTTCCTCCCTTCGCTCTCTGTTCTTTGCCACCACCATAAAAGTTTACTCTGTACCATATGCTGCTTTGCCTTGGAGCCAGCTAATTAAGGATTGAAACCTTCAGTCTATTTTTTAACTATATGATTATATTCCTCATGGTGATTTTATATATGCACATAACACATCTCTTTTTATTCTCTTCTTTCCCTCTCTTTCCATCTCCCTCTACATTCTTATTGCCTTTCTTTTTTGCAAATGTATTTTCCTTCTTCCTATTATATTTTGTTTTGGTCTTTATATCTTGCACTGTTCATATGAAATAAACTGCGCAATATTTAATCGTATGTATTCAATACATTTCACTTAATATTATGTTCTCAAAGTTCACCGATTTTCCTTCAAATGACTCAAGTCATTTTTATGGCAGAGTAGTACTCCATTGTCTGTAAGTACAAAATTTCCTTTACACATTCAACTGTTGATGGACATATGGGCAGATTACAAAGTTAAGTACTGTGATTTTTGCTGGTATTAACATGAACATATGTAAAGGTATTAATCCTGGAGCTGAGCCATAAGTTTTCACATAATAGAATTTCATTAATTGTTTTACCAGTTAATTCTAGTGAAAAGGATACTGATTGCAACTCTAAATTTTCCACTTATCATCTTCAAGAATACTGTCTTCACTAAAGTTTGTTCTCTTTAATAAACAAAACGTTATTCTCCATTGTAATAATCTTTATATCCAATTGTTTATCTTTAATTAAAACAAGCCTTTAGAAATCATTCTTTTTATTTTTTTTTCTTTGAGAAATGAAAGAATGTTAAAATAGGTCAAGTGTCGTATCTTCAAGTCTGTATATGATAAGCTCATTAGAATACATTTTCTTAAATCTTTCAAAATTATTCACATTTTCTTCTTTTTTATTAATTGTAGATTTGAGTGTTTCAATTGCCAAAATTTATCTTTTCACACATTCAAATTATGAAACTAATATTAGGTAAATCTTTCCAGCAGCATTTATGCCCATTAACAGATAAACTGGTAAAGGAAACAGTATTTTCCACAATATAGTATTACTTTGCCATAAAGATTAACTTGACTCATTTTTAAGGAATTAGATGCACATTGAGGTCATGTTAAATGAAATATATCAGACATGCAAGCTTAAATATAACATGAGAAATCATAATTCAAACTAAAGTGGTATAAGTAGGAAGATAGATCTTTCTCAAATAAGAAGAAGATCAAGGAATGAAGGAAGGAGGAAGATCAGGGATGGGGAAGGGATAAGAAAAGGAACTGATAGATGTTATGTAGTAGTATCAACGACATACAAGGAATATAATCATTACCTACTGTTATCATGGACTAATAAAAATTATGCTGATATGTATGAGAACATTACTGTATGTCCTTTGAATGCAGCAATCATTGAGCACTTTCTTTGTGATAGCTTTTGCTTTTTCATGCATGATATCTAAAAAAACTATATGTCCTTCTTTGTGGTTATGAACACTGGACAGAAATAAAAATATGATGTAAAAAAGACAAATGAGTTTTCAAATGTGCACTGTGGTTTTCACACGCATTACAATGTATATTATTACCAAGTTTTATTAAGGTTACACTAGATCCATTCATAATTGTGACTTTACAACTTCAAACTGTGAGGTTGAGTACCACAAGCATGAATTAACATATAATGTTTCTAAGCACACAAAATATTTGCACAATACTGCACAAGGAACTTCTATTCATTCTGAAAAATAATATAATGTGTCAGTTAAGAGCTAACTTCAAAATCCTGACTTTCCTAAATTCAAATCCTAAGAAAAAGCAGCAAAATTAGTTTTGTATGGTTCCTAATTAAATTTTTTCTTGCAATATTTCAGATCCTCAGGCATTTCAGTTATATTTACTGTATACTAACATCTTCCCTTCCTTCCTTTTGGTGAACTATGGCAAAATATTTACATATAAATACATGTATGACACTCAGAATAGTAGGCACACTTTATTACATATTACTTAGTGTTCAACTAATATACTTCATTACCATAAACTTTTAAATATGTAATAATTTATTTTTGAAAATATGTCAATATTATCTCAGTTTTCATTAACTATATTCATAAATAATTCAGATCAAAGCAATCTTTATCATAATTTTCACAGTAGGAAATTGAACCCTAATGAACAAGTTGAACAGTTTTCTTGTTTGTTTGGCAAGTAAAGGATAGATGAGTTTCAGTAAAATAGATAAGGACTTACAAGCAGTTTCTTCTGACGAACTGAAAAACTGAGAAAGTATTACATTAAAAAAGTCTTAATGCATGTAAAAGTCTTGCTGCAACTATGTTCACAGAACCCTTAAATAAATATGAATAAGCAGTATGCTCATTTAGATAAAGTGATAACAAATATGAGACACAGTACTACTATTCTCTTTTCCTTCAAAGTTACACAGATTCCCAGATATGACAACATTCAACTGTTTGTCTAGATGATGCCATAAAATCATTTTCTTGACACTGCTCCATACATCTGCTTTAGAAGTTGGGAAATACTGAAAATACTGGTGAGCTACACTAACGTTTATAGTTTATGTTTATGGTCCCACTATATCCATTACCAATTTAAATAATAAAATCTTTCTATCATATTTTTATAAATCAGAAATTCACATACCTGAATTTTCTATACATGTTAGAAAAATAAAATGCAAATCAATTCCTGTTCTAACAAGTAAAATATGCAGATTGATAGAAGGCAGACATTGATGTCAAATTAAATAGCACTCTGAGGGTTACATTTGAATAAAATAATCAATTAGAATTATAGGCTTTGCAAAAGTTAACGGAAACAACTGTCTTGAATTTAAAGATTCTAAACTACTTTTGCCAAATCCAAGGCAAGTTTAAGAGGAAATTTTTGAGATACAGAGGTATGTTTCTTTTATTCCATCTATAGTGGGACTATGTTATACCTATTTTTGCAGAGACTTATTTCATGGATATACAAAGATGCTTCTGATTTTAAAAATCTAATCAGTGTATAAAAAATCTACTCTATTTTACAAAAGAAACCTAGAAATAGAAGTGATATGTTTTATGAAATACAGTGAAAAGAATTTCTTCCTTATGAAATAAAATATGAAACAAACTGAGCTAGTGGTACATACTTGTAATCCTAATGCTCTGTTAGACTAAAACATCAAGACTGCGCAAATTAGCTGTTAGTGAAATGGTAAGGGAAGGCATCTAGCATAATGCCCTATTCAAGTTAGAAGTAGGAGAGACTGAGGCAAAATTCAATTTACTTTGACCCTTGCTTGAAGTATTTACAGAGAAGACATATGGGCCAGGCCACCTTCCCTTTTAGCCTAAATTACCCCATCCCTCACTCCTTCCCTGTCAAAACTTCACAAACATAGAGGAGATAAGGAGGAGATGAGACCAATTAAAGGCAATAAGTGCCAGACCATTTGCCCATGCTTAGCCATAAATTCCTCTGCAGGAGACCCTGCACCTATAGGATATAGGGTGGACCACATTCCTGCAGAATCGCCATAGCAACAAAGAAAGTAAGCTGGTAAAGAACAAAGAACTGGACCTTTTGTGTTTTCCCACTTTTAGAGGGGGAAGTACAAAAGTCATTGTCTAAATTAATAACTGTCTGTGATTCCTTTAATTTGACCTCCTGTGGACAATATATCCAATCCTGGCTATTACAAAATCATTTCACACATTTAAAAATTGCAAAAAATGGAAACCTTGAGACTGTAATCTTAACTGAAATAAATAGGATACACGTATATGAATATATTACTTCTCTGGCATAAGAAACTGAAAGTATAATAACAATCATGATGTGCAACAGGTATAAAATAAGAGAAAAATATTCAAAGGGAAAGCAGAACTAAGGAGGGGGGAGGAAAGAAAGAAAGAGAAACAAAAAATGAGAAAAGAAAGATAAAACAGAAACAAAACTTGCTAAATAAATACAGGAAGTATGACTGAAGGTAGGGAAGGGGAATTAGAAAACTGAAGAATCAAGATATATCATGTACAAATACAAATTCTCTAGGATGAATGTGATTATGAATGTGTGTATAACTATATTGTACCAATAAAGCTAATTTTATAAAAAGCATGCTGATGAACAGAGGGACAGTGGAAAAAAGGTAGGGCAAGGGGAAATACATAGAATTAAGATTTGTTATGCACATATGCCAACTCCCCATAATTAGTGTAATTATGTACTGTAAACATGTAGTACTAGCCGGGTGTGGTGGCGCATGCCTGTAATCCCAGCACTTGGGAGGCTGAGGCAGGAGGATCGGTGCAAGTTCGAGACCAGCCGGGGCTGCGAAAGTGAGCTTAAGGACAACCTGAGCTGCATAGCGAGATCCTGTCTCAAAAAGACAAAAAAAATGTAGTACTAAAAATTAAACTATTTTTTAAAAAGTGGTTGCCGGTGTAGATCAATGAAAATAACCTGTATTCAATTCTTAGTGGTGTAAAAAGTAAAATACAATATAACTCTTATGATTTTCCATGTCTGTTAATTATATTGTGAATATGACGTGCTTCAGCGAACTATTTTTCCATGTGCACTTCTTCAATAGACACATCAATCCTTACATTTGCAGGTATTGTTTTCATTTCTTTTCTTGTGCATGTCAGATCTATATATACTGCATGAAAGTAAACTTGGCGAATAATATAATACGTTAGTGCATGTAAATGCAATATAGTAAATATAGTATTCTAATAAGCTTAGATATTAATCTGTCATTTAAAAAATACATGATACAATGGAAAAAGTGACACCTTATGAAGGAAGCAAAAGAATAAGATATCTACTTTTTTCATAGCATATCAAAAGGAAGGCAACGTGTACAGTGAATTCGCTTAAATTGATCAATAGCCCTTCATGTGCTAATAAAAAATAAATGGTTATATGTGAGAAATTTTGATAGTAGCATTAGGAGGTAGACATAATTTTCATAGATGTAAGACACAGACTTCAATATTTTGTTGAAATTTTATATTGATTATTATTTTTTTTGCAGAACAGGGGATTGAACTCAGGTGCCTATGCTTGCTGGACAAGTGTTTATTCTACTGAGATATCTCCCCACGCCCTATATTGATCATTTTTTATATCAAATTGTTATAATACATTCCAATTCATCATCAATATTCTGATTTTAGAAATATTTTCCCTTAAGCTTCATAATATTAAGACATGAAGACTTCGTATTTGAAATTTGGCATGTGTATTGCCCAACTTTCTTGTTGCTAAAGCAAAATACCTAACAATCACAACTTAAACTTGCCTCATAATTTCAAAGATTTCCGTTTGTGATCCACTGACTCCAAAGCAGAAAGATCATGGCAGAAGGGCATAAATGAGTGAAGTCATTAACTTCTTGCCACCCCAAAAGCAAAGATCAAGAGAACAGCATGAGAGGAATGGTCTTGGAACCAGATATACTCAACAAAGTTTCACCACCTCTATTACCACCTTCCCTCAATTAGGCAACCCCTAATATCTCATTGAATTGTTTACTCAGGAATAGGTTAACGTATTGATGAGGCTAGTGTGCCCAAAAATCAGTGCCTTATTCAAGAACATCTTAACCATGTCAACAACCAAGTTCATGGATCACAGCATGTAAAAATTCAGTGTTATTATTCATTTGTTTTGGTTACGTCAATTTCTTAGAATAGGGGGTAAGGTGTAGAAATGCCTTTCCTGTATTTCACAATCCCTTGAAGCTTGAGTTATTTTTGAAATATCTTATTTATTTGTAAAGACACTTATTATAAGTTTTCTGTTTTCTTTCTTTCTCAATTTATTATTATTATTGCTTTTAATAAGAAACAACAATGTACAACAATGTGGCAGTTTCAAAACACATCATTAGTACATTTCAATATTTGATACAATACACACTATTGTCCTGCCACTAGTTTTACAGAGCCCAGTATGCAGGTGTTACAATCTTTCAAATCATTATTTGTGCAACCAAATTTCCCCTCATTGAATCAGGAGAAAGTAGTTGTATGCATAATCCAATGTTTGATAATCGCAGTGGGTTATTGGTAAAACTGTCAATGTTAGAAGTTGTTGATTTAAGCCTTTTACAGCTGAGCATTCTAATCTAGCTTTCTGTTTTATACCTTGTGGTTAAACTTTTCTGCTGGGTGGTTAAGGGCAAGTTTAAGCATGACTTGTACAGAAAAACATGTAACTTTTGTATCTCTCAAGGTCAGTCAAATGCCCTCACGATTTACTTTGGAACCACATACAATGCTTTATAGATCTGGCATAAGTGTCAGTCGTCTGGATGAGCCACGGCCATTGATTGACCAGTTTGCTTCCCATGAAAGCCTGAGAGAATGTTTTCTCTCTAGATGACTCTCCTTAGGCACATTATACTGCATCTATCCCTTTCCTCTGTGGTCCCATAATCTCCCTGAACAGAAAATTTGGGAAACCACTGAATTATAGGATGTTACAGCACAGGTTCTCTTATGTCCTGAGTCCTCACTGACCTTGAAGGGCTAAGGCCCAAATATTGGCTATCCTTGTAGCCCTTCTTTTTCTCTACTTTTTGGTCTGTAAACTTATATTTTTAACCAGCCAGAAGAAAAGCTTAGTGATACTATTACTCTATAAAATAGTTCAAGTATTATAATAGTTTTCAAGTAATTTTTTTAAATGTATCAGGTACAGTGTCTCATGATACTGCTTGGACTCATAATGATCATCTTGTTTTCAGCCTCCCCAGTGTTGGGATTATGGCCATGCACCACCACACCCAGTCTTGATTGCCAGCTCAGTGCATCTGGGGATCAAGGATGGTGCAGCATGTGGTGCCTGGGATCAATCACCAGTCCCTGTACTTGCCTAAGCAGGTGCTTAGCCAACTCACCTATCTTGTTGGCTCCATGTAAAAGGTTATGAACTTGAGCCAGGAAAAAATTACTGTGTTTTGCTCAAAAAATATTTTTAATTAACAAGTAGAAATGTACATTTTATGATCTTCATTGCCCTATCTTTCCTCTCATCTCTTAAATTAATTTTCATACTTCAGTGGCAAATTTCAGTGGAAAACTTCTATAATAGCTTGGAGACTTTGGAGAGTCACAAAGCAACGTCACTCTGCAAAGTCAGTTAAACCCAATACCTAGCACAGTATTAAATTGACACAAAGAACAGCTAATAGGCTATTACCAGAGTAAGAACTAACCACTTATGAAATTTTAAACCTACAACCTTAACATAATATGTGCTTTTACCCCAAATTAGGTTGTATACCCTGAGAAAATTCACATTTCTAAATATTGGTAAATTTCCAGGAAAAAAACACACCTATGTTCTTTCATTAGCATGACTACTTAAGTAATGAATAACATTTTATTAATTGAATTTTGATTCTCATCATTAATATGTAAATTACTGTGCACTTTTTTGCTGACGATCAGCATAAATATCTGTGTCATGTATTATGCTTCACATTCTTAAAATGTAATTAATCTGGCATATACTAATATCTGAAAATGAGAGGAAAAGCTTGAAAAAGATTTGTATGCTAGCAGAAAGCAAACTATTTTCTTCATTGTACTTAACATATATGCAACAGTTGTGATGTCACATTGAATGGATTAAGAAATGCCTAACAAATTAGTGAAGCACAATTCTGGATCTGTCTGAATGATTGGCTTCTAATCTGCCAACTGAGGAAGTGTCACCCTGTCTGTGACTGGCACCAACTAATAACCTTGTAATCTGGATCAAATTCAAATGGAAAGAAGAAGGCATCTTCCGTTTTTCTTTGAAGAGGAGCTACAATCTCCATTATTGTCTTTGGATGTTCATCTGCAGTTTCACGCTGCCAGCACAGACTATTCAGCCTTCCAAGGCAGATGTCTGGACTTTTTGATGCAGAATCTTACCAGACATTGCAGTGAGCACCAGGCTTTTGACAATCGACTTTCAAATGCATCCTACAGATCTGCAGCGTACAAGAGGATCATTCTGAAGTCTATCAAGGTCAGTTCTGCACACAGTCATTGTAAGCACATTTATTGAACCCTAGCATATACAGTACACAATATAATAAATAAATTCATAGTTTTAAAAGTTTACCAGTATCATAATATAAAGTGCTTGAAAGACCAGCTTTTCTATTTTCTCATTTATACTTACTGTGCATACTTCTTAGATAGAGGCTGCCTGACATTTTGTAAGAAGGTTTTATTCTGAAAAACATACAGATGGCTATTCATTGTATGTGCTGAAAAGAATTATTGAACATGAAAGTTTTTTTGCTTTTTTGTTGTGTTTTGTTTTGTTTTGTTTCCAGTACTGGGGATTGAACTTAAGACCCTTGAACATGAAAGTTTTGTTGAAAGCATCTGTAGTACCATCTTGAAATATTAAAGAGATTACCAAGTTACAATAAAAAAAAACACTTGAATTTTGCTAATTAATTTTCCTCAAGCACATTTATGTCCACTCTTTGCACATAAAGAGAACAAATCTCCTTAACACTCTGTGTGATCTAATGCTCTGCAGCTAACAGTATAAACAACCACTGATTCTAAACATTTACTGCAAGTATTTGTAAGTCTAGTATTTTTTGAACATATATTGTATGTTACAAACTATATTATGCACTGAGGACACAACAGTTAACACAGGAGGTGTACTTAGAAAGTCAGATGTTATTACAGGTTAACAATTTTGAAGATAATTTAAATGATGCTAATTATTTTTTTATGAATTTTTTTTAATTTTATTTATTATTTTTTTCTTGCTTCAGAACCCTTGTTTGTTTATTCACTCATTTTCATGGCTGGCTCAGCCCACCCTGAGGGCAGGGCTGGCGCAGCATGTGGTGCCGGGGATTGAACCGCGGTCCCTGAAGCCGCCCAAGCTTCCCCAAGCGGGGGCTTTAGACCACTGAGCCATCCTGCCAGGCCCCCTAAATGATGCTAATTATAAGTACAACCACATACTAAAAATGAAGTTAGCCTTTTTTCATTTTAATGAGAAAGAAAACATAAAATACCAATTAAACAGTTTCAAAACAGATTAGTAGGATGGTGACAATAATGAATACGTTTGGGACTGGTGAGATAGCTCTCTGGCACAAGTGCCTGCCTGGCAATTGCAAGGTCGTGAGTTCGAACCCTTGTCCCGCAAATAATAATAATAATAATAATAATAATAATAATAATAATAATACATTCAATATTGTTTTCATAGTAATTATTCAGACAATAAGACACAAACATGATTTTTTTCTAAATAATATTAGAACAAACTTTTATTCTCAATGAAATGAGAGAAAAGAGCTGTATATCTATCCTAACTCCTATATCTATCTATCTATCGATATATATATATATATATATATATATATATATATATATATATATATATACATATATTTCTCTTTTTTCTTTTCACAACAAAATGGTCCTTTATTTACACCTTTATGAAGTTAGTAACTCATGCCACTAGGTTGCCTAGTAACTGATAGCTAACCTTAACTAGACAAGATGTTCATGTCAGGAGTGATGTAGCTTATTTGCTTTACGCACTGGGCCAAGCCTCACCTACACTTATTTGATCAGTTTCCTAGCATTGTGGCTTCCAATATATCATCTTTTTTTGTTTTGTTTTGTCAAGACAAATGGGATGGGTGTTCCACTGCACTTAGAGAAGCTGTATTGGGAGAAAGCTTTAAAGGATATTTTCATTTGGGAGATCCAGACCTGAATTTTGGTCTACAACAGCACCAAAGCTCTACAACAAAAGTCAGAGGAGAGTACTATACAAAATGACAAAGTAGCAAACTGCAATCACAGTCCCTGAACTCATCCTGAACAAATACAAGAGGCACTAGCAAAAAACAAGCTAGGTATCACAATACTGAAATCTCAGAATTAATATGGTCTTAAGTAAAGAAACAACTGCGAAAAGGTATAGAGGAAATAAAATCAAAAGTAACCTTTGAAGTTAAAAAAGAAGTCAGTGTGAAGCATCCTGCTGTGTCTTGCATGGTGCATCCAGGCTGCATCTTATACCTGTTGTCTGGGCAGCCACAAAGCCTTGCTCGGATCTGTGTCCAGAAGAGGTCAGGTACATACCCAGAGGACCAAGAGGTAAGGACTTGCTTCAACTTTCCCATACCTGCTATTTCTTTTAAACTCACCAGGGATCTTCTCATAAATCACATCTTAAGGAAGTAATTTCCTAAGTAAGGAATAAGGAATAAGAAAGAAGGCTATTGCTGACTCAAAGTTAGGAGACATATTTGAACATCCTAGTCCTCTGATAAAACCCAAATGTACTACATCCATCTTGGTTCTAAACTTGTTTTAGAGTAAATGCCAGAGTATTATAAACCATGACTCCAGTGTCATTCAATTCATTCTAATTACTGATACTTTGAAGCAAGTCTCTTTATCTTCTCTGAAGTTTCTATCATTTCTTTCCAAGAGCATGGAACTTAATTTTCATCATATCCTGCATTTAAAAAGTTTCCCTTCCCTTCACCAGTTTGACAGAAA
>PVJA010022095.1:14208-34838 GCA_004027025.1 Myocastor coypus
AAAAAAAAAAAAAAAAAAAAAAAAAAAAAAAAAAAAAAAAAAAAAAAAAAAAAAAAAAAAAAAAAAAAAAAAAAAAAAAAAAAGAGAAAAAGAAAATTCTGCAGATAGGTATAAAGGAAATCACATCAGAAATAACCTATAAAGTCAAAAGTAACTCTCTTAAATAATAGCATAGATAGTAAAGAAACAACACCAGAAAGATAGAGAGGAATTAGACTAGAAATAATATCTGACACGAAAAAACAAAGGATAACTACAACAAAAGAACTAATAACTTTAATTAATATAGACCTACAGTTTCAGATCTTGAAGACAGAGTTGCAGCTAGTGAAGCAGTAAGAGAACTTGGAAAAATAACTAGAATACAGGAAAAAAATAATTCAACTTCTGTGAGATGATGCAAAGATGAACAACATGAGACTAACACGCATCAATGAGAAAAAAGGAGTTGATAGAAATGATATAAAAAGAAGTAACAGCAGGAAACTTCTGAAATACAGGGAAAACATCTGATATTCAGATAAATGAAGCATATAGAACTCTAAAATACATCACCCTAATTAAAAACACACTCAAACTTATAATAGTCAAGATCCCAAAAATGCAGCAGAAAAATATACTAAAATCCACTACTGAAAAGAAGCAGATTACATTGAAAGGAAAATCCATCAGAATAATGAGAGACTTCACTTCACAAACCACGAAGTCAAGAAGACCATGGAGCAGAGTACATCTTTTTTTGGTGGGGGGGATGGTCTACAGGGTTTTTAGGGTCTCACCACTAGATTGAACTCATAGTGATCTGTCTGTTTACATTCTTGCAAGAGCTGAGATCACAGGCATGCACCACAACATCCACTCTCCATTGCCATCTCAGAGTGCCCGAAGGGTGGGGCCAGCACTGCAGGCCCAGAGATCAAATATCTGGCCTCTGCCAGTACTTCAAATCCTCCATGAAAACAAATTCCACCCCAGACTGCTACACCCTGCAAAATTCTCTTTCAAATTTGATGGAGAAGTGAAATACTTCCACAACAAAGAACAACCAAAGAATTTCATGATGACAAAGCAAAGCCTACACATACTACTTGAACATATTTGCAAAAAGGACCAAAATGATCAGAACTCCATGATGGAGAATATAAAATATCCACCCAACAGGGCAAACAATTAAACACATAAGCAAAAGGGGTAAACAACACCAGGTCAATAACATGCCAAGCATGAGTCAATACATCTCAATTGTAACCATCAATGTAAATGGACTCAATTCATCAATTAAAAAAATAGACTGGTAGAGTGGATTAGGAAGAAAATCCAACAATATGCTATACACAACAAACACACTTAACTCATAATGAAATGCATAAGCTGAAAGTCAAAGGATGGAAAAAAATACTACATGAACCAGCACCTTAGAAAAAAGCATGGGTAGCAATCCTGTTTGCAGACAGTCTCTAATTGAAACCAAAAATAATCAAATGAAATAAATAAGGCCAGTAGTGGAAAAACTCAAGAGGAAGAGGCAACACTCACAAATATTTATGCACCCAACAGGGGAGCAACCAGCTATATAAGCAAAATCTTAATAAACATGACAAATCCAATGTCCAATACTACAATATTAAAAGGAGGCCTTGACACACTCTTATCCATAAATGATAGGTCAAGCAGGCAAAAATTAGCAAAGAAGTAACAGAAGTGAACTAGAACTTGGAGAACATGGGCTTGAGGGACAAATACAGTGTGTTCAAACCAGCCACTTCTGAACTCTCACTTTTTTCAGCTGCACATGGGACATTTTCTAAAATAGACCACATATTGATCCATAGGTCATGCTTAAGTATATGCAAAAGTTCAAAAATTATGCCATCATATTATCTCACCACAGTGCAATTAAAGTGGAAATATATGGCAAGAAAAACCACAAAACACCAGAGTTATGTGGAAATTAATAACATCCTCCTCAGCAATCAATGGATTACAAATGAAATTAAATAATATCTACATTTTAATGAAAATTCAAGAGCAACTTATCGAAATCTGTGGGATGCAATGAAAGCAGTTTGTAGAGGAAATTTTATACCTGTGAGCTGACACATTAAGAAAACAGACTAGGAACAGCGGACCTCTATCTCAATCTGATAAAAGCCATCTATCACAATCCAACAGCTAACATAAATCTAAATGGAGAAAAATTGAAGCCTTTTACTCTCAAATCTGGTACAAGATAAGGTTGTCCTCTATCACCACTCCTTTCAGTAGAGTTCTAGAATCATTAGCTACAGCCATTAGACAAGAAAAAGAAATAAAAGGAAAAGAATAGGTAAAGAAGAAGTAAAACTATCACTATTTGCAGATGACATGATAATCTACTTGGAAGGCCCCAAAAACTCCACTAACAAGCTACTAGAAGTAATACACAAATTCACTAGCATAGCAGGTTACAAAGTCAACACACAAAAGTCAATGGCATTCCTCTATACAGATAACAAACACATGGAGAAAGAAATCAGAGAATACCTTTCATGATAGCACCAGAAAAAAATGAAATACGTAGGAATTAACCTAACTAAAAAAGTAAAAGAGCTTTTCAATGAAAACTACAATACTCTGAAAAAAGAGATCCTAGAGAATTTCAGAAAATAGAAAGATATTCCCTGCTCCTGGATATTAAGAATCAACATTGTGAAGATGGCCATACCCTCCAAACAGTTGTACAGATGTAACACAATTCCTATCAAAATACCATCAACATACCTCACAGAACTGGAGAGGTCATTCCTAAAATTTATTTGGAACCAAAAAAGACAGAATTGCAAAGATAATCCTGGGCTACAAAGATAAGGCAGGAGCATTACAACTCCTGACCTAAAATTGTACCACAGAGCTACTGTGATAAAATCAGCATGGTATTGGCAAAAAAGTAGACCTGAGGATCAGTGGAATAGATTAGAAGATGCAGAAGTAAACAAAAACACACTCAGCCAGCTCATTTTTTTTTTTTTTGTCTTTTTGAGACAGGGTCTCGCTATGCAGTTTTTGGCTGGCCTTGAGCTCACTTTTGTAGCTCAGGCTGGTCTCGAACTCGCACCAATCCTCCTGCCTCAGCCTCCTGAGTGCTGGGATTACAGGCGTGCGCCACCACGCCCGGCTTTTAGCCAGCTCATTTTTGACAAAGGGGCCAAACATGTTTCCTGGAAGAAAGATAGCCTCTTTAACAAATAGTGCAGGAAAAACTGGCTCTCCACATGTGGAAAAATAAAACTTTACCCAGGTCTATCATCATACACTAAACTAAAGTCAGAATGGCTTAAAGATCTAAATATTAAAAGAGAAACCCTAGACTTCCTAGAGGAGAAAGTCAGAGGAAATCTTGAAGACAAAGGGTAGGCAAAGAGTTCATGTACAAGAATTAAAATGCACGTTTAACCCTCAACAGAATCAACAAATGGAACTTCCTTTGGCTAAGAAGTTTTTTCATGTGTGAAGAAATTACCAACAGAGTGTAAAAACAACCCACAAATTTCGAAAACATTTTAACTAATAAATATTCAGGCAAAGGTCTTCTATCTAGAATTTATAAAGTACTAAAAACCATTAGTGTCCCAAAATTCCAAGATCCAGTCCACAAATGGGCATCTGAGATGAACAGACAATTCTCAGAGAAAGAAATTCAACAAGCCTATAAATACATGAAGAAATGTTCCATATCCCTAGCCATGCGTGAAATGCAAATCAATACAACACTGTGATACCATCTCACCCCAGAAAGAATGGCTACTATAAAGAAATCAACCAACAACAAATGTTATAGAGGCTGTGGAGAAAGAGGAACACTTCTCCAATGCTGGTGGGAATGCAGACTGGTGCAACCATTATGGAAAGCAGTGTGGAGACTCCTTAAGAAACTAGAGCTGGAAATCCCATTCAATCCAGCTATCCCCCTACTGTGAATTTTTCCAGAATAACTGAAAACATCATATCATAGTGATATCTGTGCACCCATGTTCATAGCAGCACAATTTGTGATAGCCAAATCCTGGAAACAACCAAAATGCTCATCAGAAGAAGAATGGTTGAAAAGGATGTGATATTTTCATAAAATGGAATATTACTCGGCTATAAGGAATGAAAACTAGAAGCCATCATATAAAAATGCATGTGTCTTGAATGTATACTCATAAGTGAAATAAACCAGACCTACATTTGCAAATGTTGTATAGTCTCTCTACTGTGAGGATTCAAAAGAATAAATAAATAAATAAATAAATAAATAAATAAATAAATAAATAAATAAATAAATTTTGGGCGGTACCAGGAATCAATCTCAGGACTTTGCATTTTCTGCATTCTCAAACCCTATAATATTTTAGAAGAGTGACTTAAATACAAAATGCATATGGAAGAGTTAAAAAAAATAATATTTATTAAAAGTGTTAATGTTTAATTTTTTGATCAGTCTTACATACCTATGTCTGTTGATTTTTACTGATTTGATGATGAAAATATATAATGTAACCATTGTTAAATTTTTCTTATTTTGAAATTCTGTACTATATGTATTCTTACTTGTTGCTGTTTTTTTCTATCTTTGTTTCTCCTATTTTTACTCTTTAAAATAAAAAAAGCTAAACAAAAACATGACCACAAAACCAACACTATAGACTAATGTGGTGGATATACTACAAAGAGCTAATGATGAGGAGCAACCTAAAAACACCAACATAAAGAAATCCCCAGCAAAGACTCACAATTAGAGGTAAGAGAAAGAAAGTGAACAACACGAAAAGAACATTAAGAAGATAAGTCAATATATATCAGTTACAACCATCATTGTAAATGATTTCAACACACCAAAAGACACACCCTGGCATAAAGGAAAAGAAACAATATCTAACAACATAGTTTTATCAAGAAATACACTTAACCCCAATAGTAATTCATGAACTAAAAGTCAAAACACGGGAAAGAGTCATATATACCAAAGAATGCCAGAAACAAATGAGTATTAGTTATTCTCATTGCAAACAAAGAAAACTTTAAGCCAATACTTATCAAAAGAGACAAAAATGGCCACTACATACTCATTAAAGGAAAATTATAAGAATAAATAGCAATCATTAATATATGTGCATCAAACTCCTCAAAAAAGTATGACTAGAAATCCCATTCAACCCACCTATTGTCCTCCTGGGTATTTTTCCAAAAGAACTGAAAACATCATACTAGAGTGATATATGTGTACCCCTGTTTATCACAGCATAATTTGCCTTAAAAATTTGGGAAACAATTCAAATTCCCATTGCCTGAGGAATGGATAAAAAATGTGGTATTTTTATAAAACAGATTATTACTCTGCAATAAAGACAAACTTGAGGCCAATATAGGGGAATGGATGCAACTAGAAGCTATTCTGGCAAGAGAAATAAATCAAGCCCACATTTGTAAATACTGTATTTTCTCCCTTGTGTAAGAATCTGAAAGAATAAAATCTGAAATTTATAATCAATACAGTAAAACAGAAAGAAACTGTATATAGGAATAAAAACTAATGGTGAGGGCCGGTGAGACAGCTCAACAGTCTAAAACACCTACATAGGCAACCACAGGGACCGCAGTTCAATCTCTGGCACCATATGTTGCACCAACCCCACCTCCAGGGCAGGCTGAGCTGGCCATGACATGAATAAATAAATAAAAATATAATTTTAAAAAAACAATAATGGTAAGGGAAAGGATAAAGAAAAAACATGGAAGTATACATACAGAATAGCTGAGATAATTGTACTAACCCTTCCATCACTTTTTAAAATATTTTCAGTTTGACTAATTCTATATGCTAATCTCTATCATCTGAGCAACTACCTTGAAGACTTCAAAGTGCAATCCAAAAACCATGGTTAAGTATCTTTCATCTTTTTCTCAATTATGACTACATTCTCTTTTTTTTTTTTTTTTTTTTTTTTTTTTTTTTTTTTTTTTTTTTTTTTTTTTTTTTGTCTTTTTGAGACAGGGTCTTGTACAGTTCAGGCTGAGCTTGAGCTCACTTTTGTAGACCAGGCTGGTCTCAAACTTGCACCAATCCTTCTGCCTCAGCCTCCCAAGTCCTGGGATTACAGGTGTGTGCCACCATGCTCAGCTTACATTCTCTTTAAAATAAATTTTAAAAATAAAACTGAAAGAAGACTAAAATTTCAGGTTTATTAAAAACAAACATTAATGTTCAATTATTTCTCAAATCTTGCAGACCTATATCTGTTAATCTGAGTAACAGATCTAATGATGAAAATATGTAATATAACAACCATTGTGATTTTTGCTAATCTTGTTTTGAAAATTTGTGACATACGGGTTTTATGTTAATCTGTTTCTGATTTTGTTTTTGCTATTTGTTTTTTTAACTTTACAATAGAATAAAATAAAATAAAAGATTTCAAAAATCTGTTAGAGTGTTGAAATAGATCACCTATAATGGAAAGCCCATTAGAATCACTGCAGATTTCCTAACACAGACTATCAAAAAAGAAGAGAGATTGGAGTAAAATATCCAGTGTTCTGAAGGAAAGCGACTTTCAACCCAGATTGATATACCCTGCAGAATTATAACTGAAGGAATTTATGACAACCAAACATACACAGAATACTGGTAGGTATTTTGAAAGAGACAAAAACTAACATAACTTTAAAAACAACAGAATAGAATCACTAAGCGTTGGAAACACATAAACTAAGTAGAAACAGTAGAGAAACTAAGTAGGAAAATAACATGACAAAGATCAGATGATATATATCAATTATAACTGTCAATGTAAATGGTCTAAATTTCCAGTCAAAAGAAGTATGCTGGCAGTGTGGATCACGAAACAAAATCCAACACACTGAATACAAGAAACACATATGGAGCCAGGCATGGTGGCACACACCTATAGTCCCAGCACTGGGAGATAGGCAGGAGGATTGATGCGAGTTTGAGACCAGCCTGGGCTACAAAACTGAGCTCAAGGCCAGCCCGAACTGCATAGCGAGACCCTATCTCAAAAAAAGACACACACACAAAAAAGACAAAGACAAAAAGAAAGAAGGAAAGAAGGAAGGATGGAGGGGAAGAAACAGAAAGAAAGAAAGGAAGGAAGGAAGAAAGAAAGATAGATAGATAGAAAGAAAGAGAAAGAAGAAAGAAAGAAAGAAAGAAAAGCACTTTTGATTAAAAAACAAATCAATACACAGCATAACAGGATGAAAAACAATACTCTATGTGACAAGAATTCAAAAGAAAAGCATTGGTAGCTATTCTTATTGCTGATGATGTCAACTTCAAACCAAGTGGAATTAAAGCAGACAAGAAAGGTCACTACATACTTGTTAGGGGGAAACTACAAAGGAAGAGATAACAATTATAAATATATATGCACTCAATATAGGAGCGCCCAACTATATAAAACAAATTTTAACAAACATAAAAAAACAAAATGAGCAATAACACAATTATACAGGGAGATATTAACACCCCCTTGCTACAAAGAGAGAGATAAGAAAAAATCAGCAATGAAATAATAGAAATAAACTAAATGGTAAAGAAATAACAGTTATAGTATGGTCCACCCAATACAATCAAAACATGTATCTTCTCAGCTGCACATTCACCAAAATAGACCATATGCTAGCACCGAGAACATGGTTAAATCAATACAAAGGGATCAAAACTTTCCCATGCATTTTATCAGGCCACTGTGCAATGAAACTGGAAATTATTAACAAAAGGAACAGTAACACTCCTTAAACACATGGAAAACACATAACAATGTCCTGGACAATCAATGGGTCAAAGATGAAATTACAAAACAAAATAAAAAATACTTACAGTCACACAAAAATGCAGATGCAACTTACCAGAACTTGTGGAATACAAGGAAAGTTGTCTTAAGAGGTAAATTTATGGTAGTAAATTCATACATTGGGAAAACATAATGAACTCAAACAAACAGTATTATACTGTACCTGAAGCTCCTAGAAAGAGAAAAATTCAAGTGTAAAGCCAAAAGAAGGCAGGAAATTGTAAAATTCAGACCAAAAATATATGAAATACAGACAAGGAAAACAATGTAGAGAATTAAAGAACTGAAGATTTGATTCTTTAAAATAATAAGTAAAATTGATAAACCCCCAGGCAACCTATTAAAAAGGAGCCCAAAAATTTCAAATATATGCAATAAGGGATGAAAAAGGTGAAATCACTAGAGATCCTACAGAAAATCAAAGATCTTCAACACCAAGGGCTTATCTAATAGCTCAACAGACAAAAGAGCCTGCTTAGCCAGAGTGGAGTGACCAGGATTCGATCCCTGGTGTGCTGTGCCAGTCCCACACCCAGGGCATTCTGAGATAACAATTGAGACTGGGCATGGTAGTGCACAACTGTAATCCCAGCCCTTGGGAGGGTTAAAACAGGAGAATCACTATAAGTCTGATCTACAAAGTAAGACCCTGTAGAACCTATTGACCCTATCCTAAATTCAGAAAGAAAAAAAAAAAAAGATCTTCAATACTTATTTACAAAATCTATACTCTCACAGGTCACAAAACACAGGAGAAATGGACAGATTACTAGATATATATGAATGACCTAAGCTGAATCAGGAAGAAATAAAAAAATCCGATCAAACTAATATTAGGGAATGGAATAGAATGTAATTTAAAAAAAAAAACTACCAACAAAGAAAAGCTCAGGTCCTGATTGATTTATAGATGAATTTTATTAAAAAATTTAGAGAAGATTTAATGGTAAGTCTTCTAAAACTCCCCAATGAATTTGAAAGGGAATCAATTCTCCCAATCTCATTCTAGGAGGCAAGTAGTAATACCCAAATCAGAGAAAGATCCATCCAAAAAGGAAAACTACAGGTTCATCTCCCTAATTAACAAAATTGTTATATCCTCAATAAAATACTAGCAAACAAAATGCAACAGTTCATCAAGATTACACATCACGCCCAAGTGAGATTCATCCCAGGAGTGTATGGATGGTTCAGTAAGTATAAATCCACTATGCAATACAGCATGTTAACAAAGTCAAAGACACAAAAACACATGATTATCTCAATAGATGCGGAATAGGCTTTTTGACAAAGTGTAACACTCATTCCTAATAAAACCGCTACAGAAATAGGAATAGATGATCTGTATCTCAACATGATAAAAGTCATCTATCAAAAATCAACAGCTAATATCATACTAAATAGGCAAAAACCAAAAGCCTTCACTTTAAATTCAGAAACAGGATAAATATGCCCACCATCACCACCCCTATTCAAATTCTGGAGATATTAAACATTTCAATTAGACAAGAGAAATATATAAATTATAATGATTGGAAAGGAAGAAGTGAAATTATCAGCAAATGACACAATCTTTGCATCAAAACTCAAAAGTCAACAGCATTTCTATGCAGAAACAATGAACTCACTGAGAGAGAAATTAAGGAAACCATGCTTTTTTTTTCTTTTTTTTCTGTCTTTTGAGACAGGGTCTTGCTTTGCAGTTCAGCCTGGATTTGAGCTCACTTTTGCAGCCAGGGCTGGTCTCAAACTCACACGGATCCTCCTGCCTTAGCCTCCCAAGTGCTGGAATTACAGGCATGCACCACCATGCCCAGTGTTGAAACCGTGCTTTTCACAATCACACACACACACACACACACACACACACACACACACACACACACACACAATGAAACACTTATGAATCAATTTCACAAAGGAAGCTTTATGAGTGAAAATTATAGTATTCTGACAAAGGGATTGGAGAGAAATTTCCAAAAATGGAAATATATCCCTTGCTCCTGAATAGGAAGCACCAACACTGTTAAAATAACCATACTACCAAAATTATCATACAGATTCAGTGACATCCCAAATAAAATGCAATTGCTATACATCATAGATCTGGGAAAACATTCCTGAAATTCATGTGGAACCAGAACGCCATAAATTAACAAAAGCAATCCTGAGAAACAAAGGAAACCCAGGAGACATCACAGTCTCAGACTTAAAATTATACTAAAAAGCTACTACTTAAAAATCAGCATGACGCTGGCTAAAACATAGACATGCAATCGACGGAATATACTAGAACATGCAGACAGAGCTACAAACACATTCAGCCACCTTACATTTAATAAAGTGACCAAGCATGTTAATTGTAAGAAACATAGCCTCTCTAACGAATGACATTGGAAATACTGGCTTTCCATATTGTGAAGGTTAAGAGGACAAACACCTATCACTATGCACATAGAGTCAAAACATATTGAATATTTAAATATTAATACTAAAGTACAAAATCTTCTGGAGGAGAAAGCAAGTAGAAATCTTAAAAAACATAACTACATAAAGAGTTTATCACAAAGAATGAACTGCACAGGAAATTTTTTTTCTGTATTTAGGACAGTGTTTAAAGGGTCTGCAGCATCTCACTACACAGATTAGACTTGTAGTGATTCTTTTGTGTTCAGCCTCCCAAGAGCTGGGATTACAAGCACACTCCACCACATCCAATCTCAAGCTTCATCTCAGCATGCCCCAGGGGCAGAGCCAGCATGGTGCCAGGGGTCAAACCCAGGCTGCCATATCTGACTAAGCAGGCACTTTAATCTGCTGAGCTATTTAGACAGCCCTGCACAGGAAATATTTCAAAGAATCAACAATTGGGAGCTCACATTTTTGAAATTTTTCTGCACATCAGAAGAAATCACCAACACGGTAAAAAGAAAACTCAAAAACTGGGAAAAAATGATTATAGTTGACTGTCCTGCAGACAAAGGCCTTGTATCTGTAACATAAAAAGAACTGAAAAACATCAGGTCTCCAAAATTCAGTGACCCAATCCAAAAATGCACATCTATGATGAATATCCACTTCACCAATGAAGAAAAACAAATGGCAAATAAATATGTAAAAATGTTCAACATCATTGGTCACTCAAGAGAGGCAGATTAAAACAACACTGAAATTACATCTGATGCCAGAAAGAATGGCTATCATCAAGAACTCAACTCTTTTTTTCACCATTTTGTACTCTTTACAATAGAAAAGTTAGGGCTGCCCAGATAACTCAGAGGACTAAAGCACCTGCTTAGGCAGAGCGCAGCAGCGTGGCTTCGATCACAGGCATGCTGTGCGAGCTCCACCCCCAGGGCACAGTGAGACAGCGATTGAGACTGGGCACGGTGGTGAGCACCTGTAATGCCAGTGTTTGGGTGGCTGAAAACCGGAAAAACACTACAGGTCTGATCTATGTAGTGAGACCCTGTAGACCTTTTAGATCCTGTACCAAAGAGAGAAAAATATCAAATTACAAAAATTTATGAAGCAACTAAAAATTTATAAAGAAATCCCTGACCTTAATGTCTTCACTATTGAATTCTATAAGAAATTAAGAGAAGAATTAATATCACTATAGCTGAAAATTTTGCGGAAATGCAAAGAGAAGTAATACTTTCAAAATCATTTTTTGAAAACAAGTATCATATGATTGTAAAACTCAAGAGTCCAAACAAATACACAAAGCATAATAAAACTAACAAAACTGCAGGCCAATCACACTAATGTAATGGATACAAAATTCCTTCAGTAAAATACTGGCAAAGAGAAAGCAGCAAATAATCAATAAGATTATGTACTATAGACAAGTTGAATTTATCCAAGAGATGCAGTGATCGTTCAACATTTGCAAATCAATAAATGTGCTGGGGAGATAGCTTGGTGGTCTAAGCACCTGCCTGGCAATCAAAAGGACCCGGGGTTGTTCCCTGGTACTGCATGCTATGACACCCCACAACCCTGGGCACACCATGCTGGCCAGGAAATCTGGGCATGGTTGTACACACCTATAATTCCAGTGCTGAGGAGGCTGAGACAGGAGGATCACTAGGAACCTGAGCTGTGTAGCCAGACCCTAAACCAAATAAATAAATGAATAAATAAAAGATTTTTTAAATTAAAAAATATAAACTGCAAACGGAATCAAATGTCAAGTTTTACAAGTATAAGTAGAATAAATGCATTATATTGGACCCAATGGTTTTTAAAAATGAAGAGCATTTGTTTATGGTCTGTATCTATACACTGTGAACAAACCTCACTCAATAATTTCATCATCAGGGCCAGCGAGATGGTTCAGTGGTCTAAAGCACCTTCTTAGAACAGCTTAGGCAACTGCAGGGACCTCAGTTTGATCCCCGGCACCACATGCTGCACCAACACCACCCCCAGGGCAGGCTGAGCCAGCCATAATATAAAAAAAATAAAATTCCATCTTCAAAATCCATTCTGTTGGTCACAGCTGGACTAATCATGTAATAAACCACACAGATCATAAAGACAGACAAAATAATCATGTAGGTCAGGAGAGTGGCCTATCAGTTTTATGTATATAGATGTGATCAACCAGAAAAGTCACCCACAATGAAAGAAATTACCTATAAATGTGGATCAAGCAGATAATCAACGTGGATAATTCAAGCTTCACTACAAATGCACAATATACACTATATTTTCTCAAAAAAGTTCCAGCTAATCAGACTTTGTCAGTGAATAATTACCTTCTATAAATATTTTCTTACACACCAACAACTTGAAATATTGTAGAAAAACTACCAGAGAAATATAACATCTCTTAGATAAGAATTGATTATTTTAATTTCCATTTATAGCACTACAATGGAAACTATGCATTTTTTTTATCTGTTTACAGCCTCCCATGAGCTGGGATTATAGGCACACACCACCACACCCAGTCTCCATTGCCCTCTCAGCATGCCCCAGGGGCCGGGCCTGCACAGCAGTCCCTGGGAAGGAACTGTCAGTCCCTGTACCTGCTTGCAGGAACTTTAATCCTCTGAGCTGCTTGGCCAGCCCTAGAATGGAAATGATTCTGTTTCAATTTCACAATACCATTCACTCATAGGCATGACTACACAATTATCCAGGCATTGACAATGTTAAATTTTTTCTAGGTGTTTTTATCCCATAAACTATAGTGCTAGGTTTGTATCTAGGTATCCCCCCACAAAGACCCATGTAGACACTGGAGCAGGCTGCTAGACTCAGTGATTAATTGATGATCCAGTGCTGGGATTATAGGTGTAAGTGCTGCTGGGATTATGGGTGTGAGTGCTACACTGGCCTGGGGCAGATAGCCTGAATCAACAGAGGGGAGACAGACTTATTCTCTGTTGCCATTGTCGCTAATACGCCTCAATTTTGCTCTTACGTTTTTGCTGTTTTCTGCTTCCATGAACAGTTGTTCTCTGCCATGTGCTAGCCTTCCTTGGAGCCAGCCAGGTATTGACTGAAACCTCCATTAACTCTGAGCTAAATAAAACTTTCCTTCCTTAATTCAGGCTGTCAGTATTTGTCCCAGAAATGAGAGGAAAGTAACTAAGATATATACTTAGAAATTAATATTCCTACTCATTTATGTTCTAGGAAAGATCTTAACCTTCTCCATACAACTGACACAAAACATAAATTCCACCTGTTCACCTACAATAATAAGGAGGCACAATACATATAAATTCCCATCATTTGCCTCCTAAGTCATCAGCTTCACTTATGGACAAAGTCACTATTTTCTACATTTTGATGTGTTTCTTTGCTTCTCTATTTGAGTGATATATTCTTTTTTTTTCTTGTTTCAGAACTTTTGTTTGTTTGTTTATTTATTTTTATGACCAGCTCAGTCTGCGCTGAGGGCAGGGCTGGTGCAGCATGTGGTGCCAGGGATCGAACCGCGGTCCCTGCAGTCGCCTAAGCTTTCCTAAACAGGCACTTTAGACCACTGAGCCAAGCCCTTGTGTGCTATATTCTGCCAAGCCCTTGAGTGCTATATTCTGTCAAGTGCGTTTTCATATTGAAGATCTTGTGATTAATCTGTAGTCCACAAATGCAGTGATTTTAATATTTGATTCAAAATATTAAAGAAACCTTGCAATTGTAGGATAAACCAAACATCTTTATGATATATTATGAAATCAGACATTGTTACATTAGTATGCTAATGTTTTATTGTTGTTGTTTTTATTGTTGTTAATGGATTTTACATTCATCTTTTCAAAGGATATGACCAGACTTACTTTAATCATATATAGTAATATTTTGGTCTTGGAATCAAAATCATGATAGGTTATGAAATAAATTCTTCAATATAATAGTACTATTCAGATTTTATATATATATTTCATATCAATTTTGATAACTTGTTTTGTTGATATTTTATCAAATTCATCTGGTCTATTGAACTTATCAGAAAAATGTATGTAATAGAATTTTAATATACGTTTAATATGTATATTGATATCCACTTTTGCTGATACTAGCAGTTATTATTTGCATTTCTTATAACACTTAATGGAGATTATCTGTAAGGTAGTATATTAAGTACCAAGATTTTTTTTTGTTTTCATTCATTTTATTATTGTTTTTTATATATTTTAAATGTAGGTTCTGGGAAGATAGCTCTGTGGCACAAATGCCTGCCTGGCAAGTGTAAGGTCGTGAGTTCCAACCCTGGTCTCACCAAAAAAACAAATAAATAAATAAATGTATTAGTCTTTGCATGGTCTCTCCTCC
Organism: Myocastor coypus; assembly: GCA_004027025.1. Classification (NCBI taxonomy): domain Eukaryota; kingdom Metazoa; phylum Chordata; class Mammalia; order Rodentia; family Myocastoridae; genus Myocastor; species Myocastor coypus. The sequence continues at coordinate 28,839 of PVJA010022095.1, forward strand.
ACTAACTACAATTTAATTTTCTCTTATTTCTAGCTTCTAAAGCTACCAACTACCACAATTAAAATTAAACCTATTTTCAATTATAACATATATACAAAATATTTCCTATAAACACCGCTGTCTTTTGCAATTATTAATAGTGTTGGATTTTTCCCAGTTTATACATCATATTCACTTGTTTTTCATGTGCATGACATTACAGATAGATAGATAAATAGATAGATAGATAGATAGATAGATAGATAGATAGATAGATAGATAGATTTGAATGTAAGATATATATGAGTGTCTGAATTTTATTTTGTTTTCTGTCTCAATCAGTTTCAAATTATTTAGCCAGACTAATGATTTCTTTGTAACTCAGACTGAACACCTTGAGACTTATTAATTTTAAGTAAAGCCAAGTTAGCTATTATTTGATGGTGAGATCAGACCAACTGTGTGACTGCTTTGAGACCTTTCCTGAATGGAATGAATTTTCCAGAAGGTGTCTTTATTCAGTTCACACATCTTAGATAATGATCCTTTCCCTAAGAGTATTTTTACTTTGTTTGGCCTTCTGTTTATTTCTCTATTTGCCAAGGATCAAACTCAGGACTTTGTGCTTGACAGGTAGGCATTTATGCCACTGAGCTATATCCCTGGCCCTGACTCTTTGTTTATAGGCCCTTCAGAATTTGGCCACATATTCAGAGAATCTCATGCAGTTTTCTGTATCTCGATTAACAATTTCTTTTCTAATTCATAATCAGCCCTCAATTTAGAAATAAGTACTCCTAAGTGATTCCCTATTTCTTCTCTGTTTAAGGGCAATTTCCTTTCTTTGAACACTGTTTCTTTAAGTTACAGTCTGGAACTTTTCCACCTTCAAAATCCAGGGGAGTAGAAGAGATCATTATCTCCTTTGTTCTCTTCTCAACAACCTTCCTCTGCCTTTTATGAAACTTTTAAAAATATCTATTTGGGAAACTTTTTCTGAAGGCAAGAATGATAGTAATTTCTTCAATGCCAAAATAATCCTCCTATCAAATATATCTTTAAAAGACTTTATAGGTTTTCTACTAAATAATTTAAGAATATTAAGAAACAGACAATTCTATGAATTGGCATTATTAGTGGAAGATTATGATTTGGGGATCTTCAGTTATTTTAATTTTTCAAACTAAATATTATGTTTGTATTCTACTCTAAAAATTATAAGGAGGACCATCAAATAGCTCTGTGGATTAAAGTGCCCGCAAGCAGGTGCAGAGGTCGGGTGTTCATCCCAGGGCCTGCCATGCAGACTCCGCCCCTCAGGCACGCTGAGACCACAGTTGAGATTGGGCATGGTGACACAAACCTGTGGTCTGTAAACAGGTGGATCACTACAAGTCCCATCTAATAGTGAGACACTGAACACCCCGTATACTCTTCCCTAAAACAGAAAAATACAAAAATAAAAATTATAATTATAATTTTAAAAGTTAATATAAATTATTAATAACTAAAGGTAAACTTACATACTGATACTTTTACAATTGTTAGAATTTACTGTTTCACTGTAGTTTAAATTGCAGTGCCTGAATATGAACACATTGAATTTTTTTCCCTATTGTTCTCTGTAATTCTTTTCAGTATACCTTTCTAATTTATCTGCTTATCTTCTTAACCGACTCCTGCACTTATAGGTACATATCAAGACAATAGATAGTTATGTATATTATTCAGTGGTACATGCCCTCTCCTGAAAGAGCAGATTAAATAATAGATTGGCTAACTAATTGGACAGGTGTATTTATATGAATTGTTCCTCTACATATTGCCATTTCATTTTTCAAAAGTAATGAACATTAATATGTATACTTAAAACATTATAGGTGAAAATTATTTCACAAATATTTATGGCAGAGTATTTCCCTATCATTCCTGAGATAATCTCATGTCCTCTAAAATCCTTGAAGCATTAATTACTTTCTTTTTTTTTAAGAATTTTATTATTTTTTTTTTCTTGTTTCTGAACTTTTGTTTGTTTATTTATTTTTATGGCCGGCTCAGTCTGCCCTGAGGGCAGGGCTGGCGCAGCATGTGGTGCCAGGGATTGAACCGCGGTGCCCGAAGCTGCCCAAGCTTTCCTAAGCAGGCGCTGTAGACCACTGAGCCATCCTGCCGGGCCCCACATTAATTACTTTCAGTCAAAAATTATTTTGGGACTGGCAAGATAGCTCAGCGGTCTAAAGCGCCTGCTTAGGCAAGCTTAGGCAAACGCAAGGACCATATTTAGATCCCCGGCACCACATGCTGCACCAGCGCCATTGCCAAGGCAAGCTGAGCTGGCCATAATGTTAAAAAAAATATTTCAATCTCACACTACAGTGTCACCTACATGAAGGAACTTTCTGAATAGTCTCATTAGAATTTAAATATGATAACTCCTATTTCATTCGTATTTTGAAGTTTTATACAAAGTAAGATGGTAGTCTGAAAATCTGGCTCTCTAGACACTAAGAGTATGAAATAAATTTAATCATATTAAATTTTAGATTTCTGAATGAAACACAAACTCACCAAAAAGTGCATTTATATGTTGTCATCCAAAGAGAGTACTCTTACAAAGGTTTTGTTGAAGGCCCAACTTGCTCTGTTTTTAGATTTCTTTAAATCAGTATCCATATACAACCCAAATACTTAGCCAGAGTTGAAGCTTGTCATTGACTTTAACCTCAAACTTTTGGCAATCTCCCTAAAATCCCAACTAAAACTATGTATTACTGCTAAAAAGATAAAAATTGGTTTCCTAAAAGTAAATTATTATCAGTTACTGTTGTGTTAGTTTTCATATTTTAGAACCTGAAATAAAACATGAATATGATGTAATACAGTCTATGATTCCTATCTATGGTATGCTGTGAGTAATAAAGTGTTTATTTATTCTAGTCTCTTGTATATTATATACCAACAGATTTAAGTTCATGAAGACACCCCAAGCAAATATCAGTCCCACATCTATCTCCTATATGAAAGAAAGGACATGCAACGACCAACTACTTTATAGTATAAAGTTAATAATACTATTTTATAGTATAAAGTTAATAATACTAATTCAAATTTTCCTACTTAATAAATGAGGTTAATATTCTCATAAGTTCCTTTGAATTATGAAATGCTATCACTACCTTTATTTTAAACAGTGGTCACAAATTACTAATGATAAAATGAAGACAAATTGTGGAGAATTGAACAAAAATAGATATTATGCAACAAAACTAAAACTTCTATATGTCTCTTTTAACTATAGTGAGCGCATGTTCTCAGTATTAAAAATAGCAATTGAAACACAAGTATTAGCAATTGTATAGTAACAATTAATAATAGAAATCAAGTAGAAATATTATGACAGTGGAATTGAAGTAAATATAGACACTGGTAAAAATATGAATGGATTTACAAGACTACAATACTTAGAGGATATGATAAATTTCTATACAGCAAGCAGAATTAGAGCAGTCATATATATTTACTCAAAATAATTATTGAGAAAATTCATTAGAACTTGTTTCTTTTTTTTTCTTTCTTTTTTTTTTTTTTGTCTTTTTGAGACAGGGTCTCGCTATGCAGTTCAGACTGGTCTTGAGCTCACTTTGGTGGCCCAGGCTGGTCTCGAACTCGCAGTGATCCTCCTGCCTCAGCCTCCCAAGAGCTGGGATTACAGGCCTGCGCCACCACGCCCGGCTAGAACTTGTTTCTTTCCATCATTTTTTCAGATTATACATGTGTTTAATAGAGTAGGTAACTGAGCTTATTAAAATATCTCTTTAAATTATAAGTCAAAACTTATTCTTTGTGTTAGATAGATATTATAAACCTCACACAATTTTCCACCATATACTGGTCAAATTCATGTCTGAGGCTTTCCAAAAGTATATGTATTACTTTTTCCAACATGCATTCATCTGCCAAAATTTTACTTTTTATTAATTTTAATTAAAAGAAATAGCAATGAGATGGTTTCACAACAGGTTAGTGGAACAATTTCAATAATTAATACATTACATATGGTTGTCTTCATAGTAGTTGTGCAAACACAAGATGCAGACATGATATCTTACATAAACACAAGCAGTACAAATCTTTCTTCCCACTGAGCTAAGAGAAAATAGCTGTATGTATAGTCCAAAAATCCATAAAAGTAGTGGGTTATCAGTACAACTGGAAATGTCAGAACCTGTTGACTTGAGCCTTTCACAGCTCTCTACATAAATAAATATGCATATATATATGTATATGTATTATATATATATACATATATATATAATGTTTAGATTTTTCTGCTGGATGGTTAATACCAAGGTAAAGCAAAACTTCTAGAACAAAAGTGTAACTCTTATATCTGACAAGGTCAGTCTTATCCCCTCAGGATTTACACTGAAACCATGTGCAGCAGTTTGTACATCTTTTGTCAGTGTCAGCGATCTGTATGAGTCATGGACATTGCTTGACCAATTTGCTCTCTATGAAAGACTGAGAGAATGTTTCCTCTCTAGGTGACTCTCTTAGACACACTATACATTTTTTATCACTTTCCTTTATGGCTCCATAATCTCTTTGAACAGAAAATTTGGAACCGCACTGAGTTATACGGTGTTATAGCACAGGTTGCGTTATGTCCTGAGTCCTCACTGACCTTAAAAGGCTACAGCCAAAATATTGGCTATCCTTTCAGCCATTCATTTTCTCTATTTTTTTTTTTTTTTGGTCTGCCAACTTAAGTTGTTAACCCTAGAGAAGACAAACTTAATAATATTATTCACTATAACATAGACACTTCAGCTTAACATCATTATCATTCTGAATATAAAACAACTAAGACATAACATGGAACATGTATCTTCCATAAATCGCTGATATTCTAAATTTTACATCTCTATATAATGTGAAAAAAATAATTACGTATTTTTGTACAAAAATTTAGGAATTTAACAATATACTAAATTATACCAGAATAATCTTGTAGCATTTTTCTTCTCTCTCATTCTCTCATTATTGTTAATATTTTTAAAGAAACATTTACATAGAAGAGAGTAAAGCAACAATTGATATGGTATTACAAGAAGGATGTATCTAGAATACCAGAATGACAGACATTCTGAGCATGTTTTTAGTATTGCACAATAAGATCCTCAGAGTAGTTGCCTACTTCGTAAATATTAGCATATATTGTTAGTAAGGGTGAGAATTCTACCAAGTAACTCCTAGTTTCAAGAAACTGGTGGAGATTCTAGGGACAATTGTCTTAACCGTCCTGAGTGTATAAGTGCATGGTTTTGCCCCACCATGCTTCCTAACTATTCTGCTTTTTGACTCTTTATTGTTTAAATCCTTAAGTTTTTTATTTCTATTTAGCTGTGTTATACTTTTTTATTTCTTCTTTAGAGAGTGTACACTAGGAAGACCATACAATATTTACAAATATCCATTTGGCTTATTTCACTTATGAGTATATGTTCAAGACATATCCACTCATATATAAAGGTTTCTAGTCTATCATTCTTTATAGCAGAGTAATACTCCATTGCATAACAACGCCACATCTTTTTCACCCATTCTTCAGGTAATGGCCACTTTTATTGTTTCCAAAATTTCACTATCAAAAATTTTGCTGCTATAAACGCAGGAGAAAAAATATCATTAAAATGGTGTTTTCACTTCTTTCAGGAAAATTCCCAGTAGGAAGATAGCTACATTGAATGGGATTTCCAGTCCTATTTTGTAAAGAGTCTCCACACTGATTTCCATAGTGGTTGCGCCAGTCTACATTCCCTCCAGCAGTGGAGAAGGGTTCCATTTTCCCCAGAGCCTCACCAACTGTTAGTTGATTTCTTTTTAATAGAAATTCTCGCCGGGCGTGGTGGCGCACGCCTGTAATCCTAGCACTCGGGAGGCTGAGGCAGGAGGATTGGTGTGAGTTTGAGACCAGCCTGGGCTACAAAAGTGAGCTCAGGACCAGCCTCAACTGCATAG
>PVJA010022096.1:0-34719 GCA_004027025.1 Myocastor coypus
TCTTCTTCTTCTTCTTCTTCTTCTTCTTCTTCTTCTTCTTCTTCTTCTTCTTCTTCTTCTTCTTCTTCTTCTTCTTCTTCTGTGTATTTGGTTGTTGCAGGGTCTCACTACCTACCTCAGACTCATAGTGATCCTCCTGCTTTCAGCCCCCTGCTCCCCCTCCAGGGCTGGGATTACCAGCATATGCCGCCATTTCTGGACTCTGTGGCTGGTTCAACTCACTCAGGGAATAGGGCCAATGAGGCCTGTGGTGCTGGGGATGCAACTGCAGTCCCTATGCTTGTCTAAGCTTGCCTAAGCCAGTGCTTTAATCCCCTGAGCTATCTCACTAGCCCCTTAACAGTTTATTTTTAAATTGTGTAACCTGTATTTCTTCGCCTCTTCTAAATCTATACTATATTAGACTAAAAAGGGTTTAAGCAGTGTAAGTTTTCTGCCTTAAAAGTTTCATCCTATTTGTTCTCTGCCTAAAAGAAAATACTACGGGATATGCATTTGCAAAGTGCATAGTGTGCTCACCATCACACCTGGGAACACGCATGCTGACTTGTGCATGCGTGGAATTAACCCACATTATCTTACCCAGGCTTTGAAAGCTATGATTTAGGTGAGAAATAGCGTCCTGGCAGCAGATTCCACCCAACGTCCTTAGGTGGTCCTGAGTGCACCTTCTTCCAGGTCCAAAATATCCGTGAAGGGAAGGGAAACTCGTGTCCATAAGGTACCTTAGAAAGAACTCCTGTTATTCAATGATCTTGTTTAAAGAATGTTCAGCACAGAATGTACACAGAGTGGGGAAACACCCGCTTATAATGCAATCTCGTATTCAGCTTTTTCTTTGACCTTTAAGAACTCATACTTGTCTTTAAATTGCTTGCTTCAAATCTCGCATCCGTGTAAACCTTCTCTTCTAAATATCATTAAAGTATTGTTCTACAAGTATAAAAAATTCTATCATGTAACAAATAAAATTGGAAAAGGATCATTATTTTTCTGTACCAGGACTTAGACATGTGATAAGACTTCATTGAACTTAACTCGAATAGTTAACATTTCCGATTAAACAGTTGGTATGCAGAAGGATAAATATTTTAGTGCCCTTGTCCCCTTGGGGAGCTTTTGATTTGGTAATGTGTTTACTGTTTCATTAGGTGAGCGGTGTAATCAGATACCCAAGGTAGCTCCAGACATGACTACACTTAATGATTCCGGAATTCCCCTGAAGTGCAAATAATAAGTAAACTGAATAATCTAAATTGATTAGCCTTGCTGTATAATAACATCTCTCAAGATCATCGTATTAAACTTATCATCTCAATGTTTTCCATGAATTTATTGCATGTCTGTTCCACAGAAGTTTCCCAAAGCAATTCTGCAAATGTTGTTCACCATTTCATTATTATTATTTTAATAGCTTTCGGCTTAGCTCCTTAAAAACTTTTTGCTCTTATACTTCAAAATAATTATGTAAATTTTGCAACAAAATAGTGGCCTTCCGCCTGAGCACCACCTCTCTGGCCTCTTGAGTTGCGTGGCGAGGAACCACACACTGTGTATGGACTTCTACCAGGCCGGGGACCGGAACCACACCCTGAAGAACGGGAACCACGGAGGTCAGGGAGGGAAGGGCCCTGTCTGCAGGGAGACCACAAATTCGGACTTGGAGACAGCAGCGTGTAAAACAATAATTTTAACAATTCGTGGCAGATCTGGTGCTTAGGATACATAATACAATTTGTAGATTCAAAAAAAACTATTGTTAGTCTAAGAATCGCTTTCCTAAACTACCAACTGCATGTGTCGATAGTACTACAACACAACTATTATGCAGTACTGTCCTTCAAGTTGGCATGCAGAATGTGTTACAAAACCACCCAGGAGTGGCCGGCCTGATAACTCAGTGGACTAAAGCACCTGTTTTAGCAAAGTACAGCGGTGAGGGTTTGATCCCCAGCATGCTGTGCTGTCCCCACCTGTGGGACACACTGAGACAGTGATTGAGACTGGGTGCCGTGGCTCGTGCCTGTGATTCCAGCACTTTCAGAGGCTGAAAACAGAAGAATCGCTATGAGTCCAATCTATGTAGTGAGACTCTATCGACCCTGTATCCCCTGTCCTACATGCATAAAAACATAAAAACAAAACAAAACCACACAGGAATAACGCATTGCTACACTTTTCTTTTAATCCAAAGATATTAATGTCTGTTTGGCTGATTACTGATTTTTTTATTGATTTGAAAAAAATCACATTTTTTCACAGAGAAGATACAACCAAGTGTCCAAACCAGTTCTACTTAAGAATTACAAGTACTGGAATCACCATACCCTAAATCTGTGGTTTAAAAATATCACTTGTATTTATACTATTTCTAAAAATATATGTATATGTTTATATATTTAGCCATATGTAAGGCACATATGTTTGAATGATAGAATATAATGGCATAGGATTCAGGTTGATGAGACTTGGGTAGCAGGTGGATGGCCTGGAGACTTAGTGAGAGAAAAGGAGAAGAAAAGGGAATTGTGAAGGCCTGGAGGATGGAGCAGCAGAGGTGTCAGCCTTGGTCTTGAAGGCCTAAGAACCTTCCGTTAGGGCAGTTGTCCAAGAGACTCAGGGTCAGAGAAGGCACAGCGCTGCTATACAAAGGCAGGACCAGTTGGTGTTCTTGAAACAGAGAGAGACAAACAGACAGAGACAGACAGACAGACAGACAGACACAGAGCCACAGGGACAGAGAGAGGGACAATATGAATTTGCTTTTCTTCTGTTTGTTTTATCAGTGGCACCCTCACTGGGTAAAGACAAATCCTCGCTACTCAGTTCACTGATTCCAGCATTAACGTCTTCAGGAAGCAGCCTCACAAACACCCAGAGATAGTGGTTTTCCAGTTAAGTGCACATCTCTCTATCCAATGAAGTCAGCAGCTAAAGTTCACCATCACCTGCAAGACAGATGCCAGTCACACAAGAGCCCATAGTATGTGCTTCTGTTTCTATGAAATGTCTTTGCTGTGGCTTAAATCTAGCTTTAACCACAAAGCCCTTAGATGAGGCATTCCAGAACTTGCTGTACCAAAGGTTTGTGATACTGGGACACAGGATGTGTAGTGCTACTTTAGTTCTACACAGTGGAATTATTGTAGTTCTGGGTATGGCTGAATGCATTCAATGAAGAGAGCCCTATGCTGGTTTTGAGTGACATTAGGCTAATCTGGCTTTTAGGTTTGGAATGGTTGTAGCCTGGATGGGATAAAAAGGAAAGGTAGATTTGCAGCTGCTGCTACTGCTCACTGCTCTCTGCATACCCTGCTATGGACTGTTTCCTGTCTGCGTTGCCCCTTTGCCCTGCACCTTGGCTTAGCACCAGCCAACTATACACCAAGACCTCTGCAAACTGTGGGGTGAATCAATCTTCATTCTTTTAACTTGTGAACGTCAGATATTTTGTCCTAGCAACAAGAGTAACTAAGACAAGGGCTGGCAAGATAGTTTAGCAGACTAAGCTCTTGCTTAGGCAAGCACTGAGGCCGTGGCGGATCCCTGGCACTACATGCCATGCTGGCCCTGGCCCCAAGCTTGGCGGTGGAGTCTGGGCATGGTGGTGCACACCTGTGATCCCAGCACTAGGGAGGCAGAAAACAGGAGGGTCACCACGAGTTCAAGCTGTAGTGAGACCCTGCATAAGGAAGAAGAAAGAAAGAGAAAGAGGAAGAGGAAGAAAGAAGGAAAGGAAAGGAAAGGAAAGGAAAGGAAAGAAAGAAAGAAAGAAAGAAAGAAAGAAAGAAAGAAAGAAAGAAAGAACTGAGACACTACTTAATAGGCAAATCTATGGAGACAGAAAGTAAACTTGTGCTTAAAATAGTGACAGTGGAGATCTAGGGAAGTGCTGGCTAAAGGATAAAGTCTTTCTTTAGGAGGCAATGAAACACTCCTAAATGGGGATGATGTTTGCGTACACCAGTGAATATCCAAAAGAAAGTGATTTGCACACGTTCAGAGTGTGAATTATGTCTTGGTAGAAGTGTGATTAAAAAAAAACAAACAAAAAAAAAAAACAGTATACAGCAAGCAAACATGAAAAACAAATAGCAATCTCCATGGAAACCAAGTCTGAATTTGCGATTCACTGGCACGAGGTCCACAGTGATCCTCGGCACGCTATTTTCTCTCTGAACACACACACACACACACACACACACACACACACACACACACGGCTACCTGCACTCGCTGGCTTCCTTGTTCTTCTTTCCTCTGCCTTGTCCCCATTTCTATCCTTTTCCTGTGGACCACTATTCCTAGGGTTCCTTTACACCTGGTATTTGGGTGCTCGGTTATTAATTTTAGGTGGCGTCCTTCTAGGGGCCTTTTAGGGGCCTTTTAGGTTTTGAGCGAGTGGCACAGTGTTTAGTCAAGGGCAAGGCCATAGTAACTGAGCCAATTCTAATTCACAGAAGAGGGAGTATTTTGCTTTATTTTATTATTTTTTTAGGTGTGTTTGTCCCACTTTTATTTATTTGTGGATTTGCTTTTTTAGAATTGTCTTTTTTAATTACTTCTAGTAAGAACTAGCAATATGATAGTTTCAAAACATGTTAGTAGTACATTCACAATAATTAATGCAATGCATATTGTCCTCATAGTAGTTATACAAAGCACAGAGTGTAGATGTGATAAATTTTCTAATCGATATTGGTAATGAAAGAAAAAAAATTTTCTTCTCTTTGAACTAAGAGGAAGTAGTTGTATACATAGTCCAATGTTCCATAATTGCAGTGGGTTACCGGTGAAACTTGCAATGTTGGAAGGTGTTGATTTAAGCCTTTTACAGCTTAGCATACTAATCTAGCCTTGTATTTTATTCCTTGGAGTTAAACTCTTCTGCTGGGTGGTTAAGGGAAGTTAAAGTAAGACCTAGGTAACAAAACATTCATCTTCTGTATCTTCCAAGGTCAGTCAGATCCCTTCAGGATTAACTTTGGAACCATGTACAGTGTTTTGCTGAAGTGTTGTCACGGTCAGCCATCGGGATGAGTCAGGGCCATTGCTCGACCATTTTGCCCTCTGTGAAAGCCTGAGAGAATGTTTTCTCTCCTCAAGGAAGTATTTTAGCTGGCCCTCCATACACTTACTTCATCTAGGTTTAGGAATAAGGGCCTATGCTCTTGGCAACAAAAGTCAAGGAAAGGGAAGGCTGGTAGTACACTGGCCAGTGTCACTCCCTTTTTGTTGATTGAAACTGGAGTTTTAATTGGCTTGCCACCAGTACTTCAACAGATAGTTGAGAATTTCAAGGGATGCAGTAAGATTTTATTTCTTCATTTTTTTTAACGAAGAATTTCTCAGCAATGAATGAAAATTCTTTCGTTTCACTCATTTCAATTTGCTCTGTGTCCATCAACTGCTCCCCTGGTGCTGTTTCCCTCCTCTGCTCCCTGACGGCCAGAATCTAAGCAGCTTTGTTCCTGTGAGCTCTTGCTTCAGGGCTTGCTGCCTTGGAGCTGGCACACTACGGATGGATGGAGTCACATTCTTCTTTATATCATGTCAGGTAGGAGGTCCAGAAAAGGGGAGGTGACTCAAATGATAGTGTGACTGGATAGGGTCCATGGAATCTCCCAGGGAGGAGATGGGACCCTCCCCTCAGCCAGCCAAGAGGCTCTCAACTCTAGCTGCAGAAGAGGACCTCAGGATGCATCTCAGAGCCTGAAGAGGTTTTCCTAGGCAGAGCTAGAGCACACCCAGAGGAAATAGAGCGTGGGTACCCGAGAGAGGAGAGGTGTTTTAGAATCAGATCTGCAAATATTTATGGTTTGGGGGACAGAAATCACGGAATTTGTGAATTTGTAAAATGTTACACTCAATGTATGGGTGTAAATTGACAGATGATGCCCATTTATAGGCAAAAAGACTACCTTATGCAAAAAACCAAGGGCTCAATCTATCGTCTTTTCTGAGATGGGTGATCTAAACTACTCTACCTGAAAACAGTGCTTACCCTTGGACTCTGTTCCTCTAGCTTACATCCTGGTTCTGCCTTTTCCCTTATTAATTATACATCTTTAAAGGACTTGGATATAATAGGCTGGAAAAAAAAATCAGAAAAGCCTGTGAGGTAAAGAATGATGGAGACATGTGCATAACCTTAGGTGTGTCTGGTTGTGTTCTGAGGCTGCTGTCTTCATACGAATAGAGTTTTAAACTTATAATCATTCTGTGTCTTTTCTATCTACCTATATTTCTTCTCTCCTACCCGAGTAGCAGATACTGGAAAAGGAGGAAACCGTTTTACACCTACTCAAATTTAGTATTTATATCAAGTATCTTAGAAAAAAACCTGAACTACTAAAGATTTAGCCATTGGTTATTTTGCTTATACAGTTATTTAATTTCATTAAAATGTTTTCCAGCCATAATCAATACGTACCCAAGGAATGTTTAAAAATCACAATGGATCCTTCACCATATTATTGGAGATTAAGTAGCTCTTTTAAAAAAACATGTTCTTTTTAAATTAACTGGAAGATAATACATTTGAAATGGGATTTTATTGAAAATTATCTAAGAACGTTTATTAGGCGGGAATTGCTATAAATTTGATTTTGTTCTAATTATCCTTTCCTAAAGCAGTGCATGAATTACTTTTGGACCGCACTATGACTATCTTATGATAATCATAATGTTCCCTTTACCTTGATTTATAGCATCCTCTTGCCAATTGTAGGCCCCTCATCTCCCACTGATTAGAAAACTGAAAGTGTGTAATCCCGAATTCTTTTCCTGTTACTTTTGAGAGAGGAGATTAGAGATTAGGACATGGTAAAGATGGCTGGGACAGGAGGCACAACCTGTGGATCACAAAATCTCAGGACATCTGCACAGAACAGTTCCCAGAGCCCTGCATGTGGATTCCTGGTGAGAACCTGAGCAAGTTCGCGACAAGATGGTGCACAAAGAGGCTGTGTCATGGTTTGTGTCTAGGTGTCCCCCCAAAGCCTCATGCAGTTATGGGTGGCTTCTGGAGTTTGTAATTGATTATTGTGGGTGTGGGTGGTGCCCCTCCTCTGGGGCAGGTGATTTGCATTTCAGTGTGACGTAGGAAGAGCAGTTAGCTGCTTGAGCTGCTGCTAGCTAGCTCTGTCAGCGCTCTTGCTCTTAGCTGTCGCCATGAAAGGTTGCCCTCTGCCATGCGCCACTCTGCCTTGGAGCCAGCTGAACATGGGCTGAAACCTCCAGTGACTGCGAACTGAATCAACCTTTCCTTCTCTCATTTCGAGTGTCGGGTGTTTGTCCCAGCAACAAGAGAGGAGTAACTAAGACAGGCTGTCGCCACGAAGCGTTCCCTGTGGCTCCTCTTTGGTAACTGCTCTCCCCCCCGCAGCGTGCATTTCCACCCCAGTTTTACTTGAGCCAAACCTGCTCGGCGGTGACTGTTTGGTTTCCTATCTTTGCTACAGCTTTGCTGCTGTTTGCACTTATCTTGACCAATTCTTCGCTTGGGATGGAAAGAAACTAGAAACCACTGCCAGAAGGAAACTCCACACCCCGCAAACCCAGAAACACTCCAACACGAATATGCACTTATCATTCTTTTGTTCATGTTACCAAAAAGACTAAGGACTGTCTTTCTCTAGGACCTGGGAGTCTTCTCTTTGGAACAGAGTAAAGGAAGGCAGCCCCACCTAACAGCTATCAGGCATCAGATGTCTCCCAGTGGTGGACAGAAAGAGGAGGAGCCCGACTTCCTTGGGAAAGCTTGTATCCTGAAAGATACAGAGAGTTTACTCACCCTTTAAGCAGCACCAGCTAACAGCAGACAGCCTACCATCGCCACTCTCCCGTGCTACAGGTCCCAGCTCTTTATAACTCTGTAACCATCCCTTTCCAGGGCATCCAGGTTCAGAGAGCATCCCGCTTACTCTGCCGTTGCAAGAGTCGAATAAAAGCTTCTTGTTCTAAGGTTTTACTCAGGCTGCTGAAATGTTTTCTTTGACAGTTTTAATGAAAGCAGAAAGGCAATTTCACTCAGCGGTGTTTACAAAATGCTATTAGAAAACTATCATTATTAAACGCTTCCAGTTGTACGGTATTCAGTGGCTTTACATATTTTATTTGTAAGGTAGTAAGAGATTCCCCATATCATTTGCCATTGGAGAGCGCCCTTCCCAAAGTACTTGCATGCAGTTGGATAGGAGATGTCTCTGACTCCCTGTTGGTGCTGGGGTGTCATGGCTTGGGTGACATGTGTACCCTAAAGACTCACTGCTGTGTTCACAGTCTGGTTACTGATGGGTTTGGGGTAAGTGATCAGCGTAGGAGAGCTCTAACTTTTATCACGAATGAGATCGTAATTTGGTGACAGTATGGCGAGGTGGTGCACATGGAGGAGAGCCCTGCTTTGAGTGGGTGAATCACGAGGTGTGGCCTAGAGGACCCAATCCACCCCATCCGGGTTTTTCCCTTTGTTTCTTGGTAGCCGTGATATGAACAGCTTCCCTCTACTATACCCTTCTGCCACGATGTCGCTGCCTCAGACCAACTGACCAGGGACCAAAATCTACAGAACTGAGAACCCAAACAAATCTTTCCTCCTTTATGTGAAGATTCTCAGATACATTTTCATAGCAATGGAAACTCGCACGTGGGGAGCCTAGAATTTCGGTAGATAGGGACCAACCGAGACTCATGTAGGTCCTGCCTAAGATCAGCGCGGCTCATCCTACTAAGGGTGTCCTTCCGCGTTTTCTTATTTTTCCCATGAATCCTGATTACTTCTTGGTATTTCGTCATCTCATCATTCTCCAGAACAGAATGCACAGCTTGCATCAATTATTTTCTCAGCTTTGCTAAGAGCATCTTTTCAGGTGGGCACAAGCATGTGTGGGTCTAAGCTGCTCTGGGGACCTGTCCCTTGCCATTCAGCTCCACTCCCCTCGCGTGGAGATGACGCGAGTCTGCGGGTGGCTCATTTCCTGGGATGTCCTACTAGGGGATCATATAAGGGCTGGGCTGGAGGATCGCGCAGTGAGGAGGGCAGGATGAGGAAGAGAAAGGATCTGTATAAAAGCTTGAGAGGAAGGGGTCAAGTGCTAAGTGAGAAGACATTTACTGCGTGGCCTGAAAAAAAATAATGGTGGCTGAAGGAGAGGGCTGATTGATGCAGGGATGGTCAAAAAATAAGAAATTTTGAAAATAAAATTTTAAAATGAGTAAAAAGTACTTTAAAAATATCACATATTATTCCTTTTCAAAATTATTACCTGTGAGCCCTGGACCATCTTTGTTTGCATCTAACATTGCATTCAGGAACACAGTTAGGTTGACTAAATTAATGAAATGGTACACAGCCCAGAGTTTCCTTGGTGACATCACTCACTCAAGGAGGGAGCTTCAAGATTCCCATAAATGAAGGATTGCAATATTAGAAGTATTACAGTTAGAAAAGGCTACCTTGGACCTGTGTGATAGCTCAGCAGACTAAGCACCTGCTTAGGCAAGCACAGAGACAAGGGTTGGATCCCTGCCACCACAGCACTGGCCCTGTCCCCAGGCGCACTGATCTGGCCACCAAGGCTGGGTGTGGCGGCTGAAAACAAGAGACCACTATGAGTTCAAGCTGTGTAGTGAGACCCTGTACCAAATACATCTAAAAAGGGGATTCCTTGATAACAGATGTTCCACAATTTTTCAACATTTATAATGTATTGCAAGTTTATCATAAATTTCAATAAGGATTTCACTTAGCTTCTCCAAATGGAGTGAAAGATTTTCTACTGATCATCAACTTTACTTGAACTAATTGCTTCTTGATGAGAAATTTGGAGTGTAATGACACGATGATGTTCTTAATTACTCGCAAGATGATCTGTCTGCTGGGTCTGGTCCAAGAGACTGAATAGTGAACAGTGGACCGAGAGCTTCGTGAGAGGAAGGATCCATGGGTGGAAGAGGGGCTTCTGGGAGACAGCGGTGTGACAAGCAAGAACACGCGTGCGACATAGTTGATCTGGTTCCCGTGGGTGTGCATTTAAACCTTCTCCCATAAAATCTCACTCTGGAGCCAGACATGTGGTTACCACAAAAGGACTTTATATGACCAGATAGAGTGGTACAGGCCAATCATCAGAGTGCTCCAGCAGGCTACGGCTGGAGGATCACTCAGACTGGGCAATCCAACAACTTAGCAAGACCCTACCTCAAAATAAAAGATAGAAAGGGTTTAGGAGGTAGCTCAGTTTGAAGAAGGCCTGAATTCTACTAGAATGCCTGATAAGATCATCAACATCATTCACCAGGCAGCGGGGAACATGAGGCAAAAGAAAGACAAGCAGAAAATGTTCTGCAATTGAGGACCTCTGGAAGGATGCAGTGTTCTCTCCAAAAGTCTCCTAAAACTCATGGTTTATTATTTTTTTTTTAATGTATTATGGATGGCTCAGCCTGCTCTGGGAGCTGGGCCGGTGCAGCATGTGGTGCCAGGGATTGAACCTCTGTCCCTGCGGTTGCCTAAGCTTGTCTGAACAGGCGCTGTAGACCACTGAGCCATCTTGCAAGCGCAAGCTCATGGTTTATATTAGTACTCACCAGGGAGGTGGATGGGGCCAGTGTAGAGTGCAGGGAGAAAAGAAATCTTTTCCCATGCTAGGTACAGAGGCCTCTGATTAACAATACACAGACAGTTTTAATGTACACACTGCTGTGTCCATGATTGGCACTTTACTGAAGGAACAGTTGTTTCCACATAGCCAGCTCTACGTGCCTCAGAAAATATGGCGAAGAACAGGTCTGGGACAGGCTATAGGAAGGGCTTTGTTTCTCGGGAGAGAGCAGTGTGGTGGCCACCACAGGATTCAGTCTCAGTACTGGAAGGTGGAGGGCTTTGTGGAGAACTTGTCCATGGGCAAATGGAGAAGTCCATCAACTGCCAATATTTATGCAATAGTCACACTGCGTGGACTTTAAAGTGTTCACTGAATTTGGCATCTGTCTAAGTTACTCTTCACTCATTGCTGGGACAAATACCTGACACTCAAAATGAAGGAAGGAAAGGTTTATTTAGCTCACAGTTACTGGAGGTTTCAGTCCATAAGTGGCTGGCCCAAGGCTGAGTGGAACAGGGCAGAGAACATCCAGTTCATGGCAGTGGAACAGCAACAAAATGGTGGCAGAGGCAGCCAACCAAACACAGCAGCAGAGCAACAGCTCTAGTCTGTCTCTATATTACATTCAGGCTCTCTGCCTTAGGATATCCGCCCTAGACCACATCCATAGTACCAGCCACACTCAGACCGATAATCCCACCAGTATTAAAACACATAGGGCCGGGCATGGTGGCACACGCCTGTAATCCCAGCACTTGGGAGGCTGAGATACGAGGATCAGTGCAAGTTGGAGACCGGCTTGGGCTACAAAAGTGAGCTCAAGGCCAGCCTCAATTGGTGAGACCCTGTCTCAAAAAGAGAGAGAAAAAAAAAAACATAATCCCAGGGATCATGGATCAAGTCTCAAACTCTAGATTAGTACTAAATCACATAATCCCAATGACTCATGAGTCAAGTCTCAATCTATAGAAGTCCCCGCCCCATGACTGCATGAGGCTTTGAGGGGACAACTAGACATAAACCATAAGAGCATCTGATAGGAGAAACACTACTGACTTTGCCTGCCTACATAGTGTGTGTTCCATTTTTTATATAGACTGGCTAGACCTAAGTATAGACGTCTGGCTGCATTATTCCTTGGTTATGGAACTACTAAATTATTTAGTTAAGGGTTGCTCAAATAACTCAGTAGATTAAAGCACCTGCAAACAGGTTCAGGGGCTGGGGGTTTGATCCTCCAGCCTGCCATGCTGGCCCCACCCCTGGGGTGCACTGAGATAGCAATTGAGACTGGGAATGGTGGCACATGCCTGTAATCCCAGCTCTTGGGAGGCTGTAAACAAGCAGATCACTATGAGTCCGATCTAGTAGTGAGACCCTGAATACCTTGTAGACTCTTCTCTAAAATACAAAAAAAAAAAAAAAAAAAAAAATTCAGTTAATGGGCCGGTCAGATAGCTCAGCACAGTAAAACACCTGTGTTGGCAGACGCAGGGACCAGGGTTCGATCCCCAGCACCATGAGCCTTGCAGGCCCTGCCCCCAAGGTGTACTGAGATGGCGCCTGAGACTAGACTTGGTGGCACACCTATAATTCCAGCGCTTGGGAGGCTGAACACAGGAGGATCCCTAGAAGTTTGATCTGCATAGTGAGACCTGTAGACCCTGTACTAAGTACATTAAATAATTATTTAGTTAACATTTATTGAGCATGTATTATGTATAGGCAACAGGGCTAGAGATAGATGAGGACCCAAGTCTGATATCTGAAGAGAGGATAATGACAGTCACAACCTGTGGATTAATAGATAAATTGTTTATTAATTAGGTAAAAGGCTTTTAATTGGGTACAGAACATGTTAGGAGAGCTTCTCAGTAGTACACCTACTACTATCTTAAAGACCAGAATTTTTCCAATTCTATGTAAATATCTTGTACATTCTTCCCTAAAATAGAAAAAAGGGGAAAAAATTCAGTTAATGAGCCAGCCAGATAGCTGAGCACAATAAAGCACTTGCTTAGGCAAACATAGGGACGAGGGTTCGATCCCCAGCACCATAAGCCTTGCAGGCCCTGCCCCCAGGGCATGCTGAGATGGTGACTGAGGCTAGGCTTGGTGGCATGCCTGTAATTCCAGAATTTTGGAAAAATTCATGGAATTTTTCAAATTCTATGAAGGCTTTCCAACCATGGTTTAGGGACAGAAGTTCTAATAATACAGGTATAGCTTGCTAGAATGTGACTCTTTTCTAGGAAGTTAGCAGATATTAGCATTGGTATGCTAGTTACAGAGTTTGGCACCCAAAGTTTGGAGTCGGGGACAGAAGAGCAATCTGTTCTAAAGTGAGGACAACAAGACTTTTCTGCCAAGAGATGACGTTAATGTTCTAAACGGAATCACGCTATAATGGCAGAATGGTTCATTGCTTTTTCTTTCTGTGTGAAATCTCATTTTCCACTTGGTTCACAAGCATACATACAATTTCTACTCCAGAAGAAGACTTCAGGCAAGTCTTTCCCTTCTGAGTGCTTCATTTGGCTATTTTTTTTTTTTTTTTTTTTGGTCTTTTTGAGACAGGGCCTCACTATGCAGTTCAGGCTGGCTTTGAGCTCACTTTTGCAGCCCAGGCTGGTCTTGAACTCACATTGATCCTCCTGCCTCAGCCTCCCAATTGCTGGGATTACAGGCGTGCGCCACCATGCCCGGGCCAAACAGCTCTTGTGTTTTCTATGTTGTTGTTGTTTTGGAACCAGGGATTGAACTCAGGCCCTTGAGCTTACCAGGCAAGCACTTATTCTACTGAGCTATCTCCCCAGCCCCTTGGTATGTTTTGACCTACACTTATGACAGAATGCTGCCACTGGGCTCCGCTTCTCCTGCATCTAGATATCACCTACTAACAACTTCTGAGCATGCATTTGGGGTTTGTGTGATGGGTGTGGTAGGCAGGTACTCTAATCCACGCTATTGGTTAAATTCTGTAAAATAACCAGGGCCTGTATACAAGCCCAGGGACCCCCAAACCAGTACCTTGTTACATCTGCTTTCTTGAGTTGAGGTAAAAAACAATTTTAGATAAGGCCAACGTAGATGTACACATATTTGCAACCGTGTCATGGCCACACATTTTTTTTAAATGCATGCATTTTAATGAGGGAAAAAAAAGATAAAATAGCAATGGAACAGCTTCAAAACAGGCTAGTAGGACGATTGCGATAATTAAGACATTGCGTCTTGTTGTCTTCATAGTAGTTATTCAGAGGACGAGATGCAAATGAGATGGAGCAGAAGGTCAAAGAAACAGGCTGGGCCAGGGAGGTAGGTCCGCAGCATAGGCAGCTGCCTGGCAAGCACGAGGTCCTGAGTTTGAGCCACAGTACTGGAAAAAGGGGAGGGGGAGAAAAAAGAAACAGGGCTGGGCTACAGCTCAGCAACATAAGTGCTTGCTTGGCAAGCGCAAGGTCCTGAGTTCGATCTCTGGTATGGAAAAGAAAATTAAATAAACATGTTAAAGAAGTAGGTTAGAGGACTCACTAATAGTAGATTTTTCTTTTTGTGATATTTTGACTTGTACTTTATAGAATTTTTTTTAGTGCGTTTAGGACAGGGGATATAGGGTGTTCAGGATCTCACTACCCAGATCAGACTTGTAGTGATCCTCCTGTTTCAGCCTCCCAAGTGCTGAGATTACAGGTATGCGCCACCATGCCCAGTCTCAATCACAATCTCATTGAGCCCCAGGGGCGGGGCCAACACAGAATGCTGGGGATCGAACCCCACTGCTGCACTGTACCGAAGCAGGTGCTTTAGTCCACTGAGCTATCAGGCCTGCCCTAGAATTTGAAGTTTAGCTTCCTGACTAAAATCATGTGTTCCTGACTAAACAGGCGGGTAGCCCCAAGCAGGTACCAATTCCTCCATGTGCTTGGGACCCAACATTAGGAGGTGCTGGAAATACCTGAAGGGGACAACAGAGGTGTCCCCAGCTTCTCCTGTGGAGGTCTGTGTCCACAGGAAGGACCTCAGGGACTGCATCGGATTGCTACACCTGGGAAATTTTAGCTTCATTGATTGTTAATGCTTTGGGTATATATTGACACGTTCCATCTGCGTGGTTTCTTTTGTAGACTGCTGCTTTGAACCCTTTGGCTTTTTAAAATCTCTTTTTACTGACCATAACAAGTCCTGAAGCATAGGTGTCATACTGATGTATGCTACCTGATGTGTGTGTGTGTATGTGTGCACGCGTGTGCATGCATGCGCGCGCGCGTGTGTGTGTGTTTTGCTGGAGAGATACTTGCTTTCATTTCTTAGAGATATTGCAAAAGCTTTCCTGCACAGCCTTATGCTAAATAGGCGCATCTGCGTAGGGAGGTTCAGGGGTCATTTTACGGGCGGTGAGCAGGTGTGACAGACATCTGCGGCACATCCGATGACTTTGAGGAAGAGCTGTGGTAACTGGACTCTGCAGGACGATGTTTCCCAAACAGTCACCAAATTTTAGCCGATTTCCCTCCAGCAACTTGCAGTTCTCTTTTGGTTCATCTAGCTCCAGTTCAGGCTGAGGAGTTCCGTGGGATTCTGAGCTGGGCGAGGAATGTATGCGAAGCAAGGTGACAGAGGGCGCTATCGCTCGCCTTCAAGTTTCCACGACTCAGGCCCAAAAGTCATAGAAGAGCTTCAAGGCAGCTGACAGTAGACCAGTGAGGAAAGTATGATGAGTCTCTCCCAGGTTTTTTAGCCTCCGATATTTATTTTATTTGGCCTCCAATGTTTTAAAAATGAATCTGAGCAGTGTTCCTGTTGGGAAAGCTCATCTGGAAGGGAAACAGGGATTTCAGACAGGCAGGGACCATTTCTGCTGTCTGCAAGAGTGGGTATAAGAAATGAACCCCAACAGGTTGGCGGGTGGGAGGGAAGAGGGAAGCTGTGGCCCAATTTCTCGGGTGATTCTCCCATAAGCCCCTGGAAAAGTGGCAAATTCCGAGAAAAGACCTTCTGTGGTGTGCGGAGCACACAGCTCCAGTTGGGCTCGGGGAGTTTCTGGGGTCCTCTTCCACACAGTGGAGGAGCAAGATGAGTCCTTCATTCCTCGGAGTTAAACAAAAGTAGCAGAGGTTGATGTTGGGTGTACCAGCTTTGAATTAAATAGAGACCCGTACCAGAACAGATTGGAATTTGGTGAGCCTTTATTAGCCAGTCTGGCAGTAGGCCAGCCCCACTCCTAGCCAGCCTGGAAACAGAGTTAGGCTCAGTCCTGTGGAGCAAGCCTTGTTGACACAGCTGCAAGCTATTTATGCCTAGGAGATTTTTCACAATTTTTAGTGATAAGCGGAACTTGTCCCAGATGGGGCCTGTTAGAAGATACTGTTAGAGTGGAAACACACCAGCCGTGTACAACACTGGCCGGCTGAAGGATGTGCGCTTGAGCCCGGCGGGGGCACTCAAGAAGCTAAGGTTCCTGCCAGCTTTGCCCAGTAGAAAATATGACAAGAGCGACATTGATTTACAGAGTCGATACCAGAAAACCATTTTAGTAAGAATAGGGATCCAGGCCCTCAGCTGGATGCTTGGATCTTTAGTGTGTGAACAGATCTTGGGCCCTCGGCGTATATGAGTGTTTGGGTGACTATTAGAAAATAATTATAATAGCTACGTTCCCTGTATTGTTGTTAATATTATTATTACTATTATTAGTTGTCTTTTTGAGACATGGTCCTTGCAATGCGGCTTAGGCTGGCCTTGAGCTCACTTTTGTAACCCGGGCTGGTCTTCGAGCTCACACTGATCCTCCTGCTTCAGCCTACCAAGTGCTGGGATTACAGGGGTGCGCCACCGCGCCCAGCCCTCCTGTATTAAATTGTTGCCCTTACAAAACTCCAAACTACAACAGCCCTGCTTGTCTGTGTTGCACTAGGGAGCATTGGAAGCTGGGTTTATTCCTCGGGGCACGTGGCCGCTGCAGGTGAGACCACCAGTCGTGCGAATGTAAGCAGGAAGAACTTCTGACAAAGGTGTGTCGCTGTGGGGCCTGAGAAGCAGAAAGCACCCTGGAGATCAGCGCGCTTCCTGAAGAGCAGCTGGGGAGGGGGCGACAGGCTCAGCCCCAGGCCATACACCTGCCCAGCACTGCATTCTGGGTTACTCTACTGTGCATCGCTTAGGCTTAGTGGTATCTTTTAAATTTTCTCCGCACATTTAGGAAGATTCCAACTTTTCAGTTTCATGAATAATTTTCATAAGTATCTTTGTGACTAAAGAAGTCTTCTTCCCCCTCAAAGCAGGAAAAGAGTTCTCTTGGCTAGGTTCCTAGAAAGAACCTTGTGAAATCAAAAAGCTCCCAAGTGCTTTCAGTGTTCCTGGAAATGGGTGACATTTCATTGCAAACAGAATATGAACTTGCCTGTCTCAGCTTTCAGCCGCACTGAGGATTTGGAGAGATGGGCTCTAATTTAATAGACTTTTAAACGCCATTTATTCTACTACTTATCAGTGTGAACATTTGAGGCGTTTATCCGTTGCTCACATGCTATGGACTTTTTGGTTTTGTAAACGCTGTTATCTTCCTTGCACAGATAAGGAGGCTGAGGTTCAGAAAGCTGAAGAGATCTGATTTGGAGTCAGGCAATTGGAAAGCCGCCAGCCTGGGAGTGGGTTTAATTTTTGCTTCCCCTTCTGTATAATTTCAGTGGACAGCGGTATCCCTGGAGAGGAGGGACCAGGCTGTCTCCGCTTTCTAATTCTGATTCTCTCAGAGCATTCTCTCAAAGTTATTCTCTCTTTTTTTTTTTTTAAAGTGAATGCTTGGAAATTACAACTGACAACAAACTCTCAAGAGAAATTTATTGTGTGAGCTTATAAAACCTTATTAAAAAATGAAGGTTAACCAAAAGCAGTAGATGTAATTCAGCCTGTTTTAATGGATCAAGACTGATGAAAATGGACTTCCTTTTGTGAAGGGGGTAAAATGAGCATTACTGCGGTTTCCTTTCAAAAGAAGATTTAACCCAGCCTTTGATTAGACCAGGAAGCATAATACTTCAGAAGTAAAACTCACCCTTCCTCATGTGTGGAATCACCTTCTAATTTAGATTCCATATGCATTTTCCAACACAAATGACAGAAAGCTATGAGGTGGTTTGGCAAAAGCCAAAGGAAGCCTTTATGCTAGATGATAACTGCTAATTCTGTCCTTAACCAGCTGTAGACGATCGAAGCTCTTGTGTTTAAGATATTTGTCTCCAGTTTTGTCCTTGGATTTCCTGAAGCCTGGCAATCTTGCTTTCCAATAGCTTCTGTCTTCTGTTTTCGTAAAAATATTCTTTTTTTACATATGTGCGTGTGGTTTCTTTCACTTATGAGGACAGCCCCAAGTTGCATTCACTTAAAAATGAAGCCTGCAAGTTTGGCTTTCTTGTATATGTATTTGTTACAGGGCCTGCGAGGTCTACAGGGTGTTGCTACATATACTGGACTTGTAGTGACTCTCTCCTGTGTTCAGCCTCCCAAGCTCTGGGATTACAGGTGCATGGCGCCATGCCCAGTCTCAATAGCCATCTCAGTGCACCCTGGGGGCAGGGCCAGCATGGCATGCTGGGGATCAAACCCTGGCCACTGTGTTCTGCCTAAGCAGGCACTTTAGTAACTATCTGGCCCGAGTCTGTCTTTCCTTATAGCTGAGTAATACTTCATTATATAAAAATACCACATCTTTTTCATCCATTCCTTAGGTGATGGGCGTTTTGGTTGTTTCCAAGATTTGACAATGACAAATTGTGCTGCTATAAACATGGGTGCACATATGTCATTGTGGTATGCTGTTTTCAGTTCTTCTGGGAAAATTCCTAGAAGAGGGATATAGCTGGCTTGAATGGGATTTCCAGTCCTAATTTCTGAGGACTTTCCATACTGATTGCCGTAATGGCTGTGTCAGCCTGTAGTCCCCCCAGCCGTGGAGAAGGGTTCCTTTCTCCCCACAGCCTCTCCAGCATTTGTTGTTGACTTCTTTATGGTAGCCATTTTTGCTGGGGTGAGATGGTAACTCATGTTGTTTTAGTTTGCATTTAATAAATGGAATAGAGAAACAAGAATAAAAATTTTAAGATTTCTTGAAAGCATGTGGTAATATTCAACCATATATCCAGTGTTGCCTAACTATATTTGTTAATCTGAGCAACAGATTTGGTGACCAAAGAGACCATATGTCAATCATTGTTAATCAGTCATTCCTTTTCTTAATTGGCTGTGCTTGTTATGATAATCTGTAACATACATATTACTGTATGTTACCCCGTTTCTGTGTTTGTGTTTGTTTTTGTTTTTCTTTTGTTTTTACTCTTCAAAATAAAAGAAAATTACAGCAAAAGAATCTAAAAATGAAACCAAAAATATGTCTTGTTGTACATGCTCGAAATATATAATGTACTCCCTTGGAATAGCTATGTGTAGTAAAATGCGTAATACATCGAAGCAAGTTAAATACCCATCGTCTTCACAGAGCTGCTGTCTCTGTTTTTGGTATTTGTTCTCCTGAAGGATCGCTTGCAATGATTCCCAGACCGCGGCAGCACAGGGGCTCCTGCCCAGCTGCTCTCTCGGGGTCCACAGCTCACGGTAGTGCCTTCCAGACCCCATGCTGTACCCGGCACCCACCATGAGCCTTGGAGAGCCATGGGCCTTCCTCCCGACCTCAGCTACGCACACCTCCTTCCGGGATCCGTTCAGCCCCGGAGTTTTCTCTGAGAGCTCAGGCCAGGTCCAAGGCTCTGGCACACACAGGGCAAACTTCTCTGCATCTGACATGGAGTTGCAGAACCATTGGGTTGTGACAGGGGAGAATACAACAGCACCCAAGAGGAAGAGAAGGACCTTTCTCAGAGCCACACCTAGCTTGGGCCTTATGAGAGAGGAGGGATGATCACTTCCCTGTGCCGCATACGTGATTTTCTGGCTGAAGTCAGGTGGAGCTGAGGGCCAGGGCTACATTCACGGGGAACAGTGACTCAAAGGCCTGCTGAGGCGCCTTTGGTCGTAATAACAAGCTGTGGGAGATCCAGACATTTCAAAAGACACTACTCAAGGACTCCTTTGGCTTGGGAAACATTTGCTATAAACAGTAGTCAGCCTCCTGATGTTTGAGGTGATTTGTAAGGAGTCAAAGGGTATGGTACAGGTGTATCTGTTAAGAGCAATTGCTAGGGCTGGGATATAGCTCAGTGGCGTGAGCGCCTTCTTAGCAAGCACAAGGTCCCAAGTTCAATCTCAGGTACCCAGAAAAAAGAACAATTCCTATTTTGTAGAACAAATCACATTGTCTTTACTACTAAAGATCGTCTGTATGTGCCAGTGCAACAGGGAGTTCTTCAAAAGACATTGCGAATAAAAATTAAATCTTACATGTTAACTAGCAAATTTGGTCAATGTTTTCCTATTTTATTCTTCTTTGGTCTGTAAAGTGAAACTTTCAGTTCCTAGCATAAATTACTCTACTTTGCTCCTTTATGTGCTTGTTAAGGAATCTCCTAAATTCAAATTCTAATATTTATTGAGACAGGTTTTCTTTGTTTTATAGCTATCTCATTTGTTTCTCTAACATATATACACAAAGTCAAATATATTTTAAAATTATGTGCTCTATCTAGATAAATTAGTTTTCTCAAATATATTTCCTTTTGCTTAATAACAGAGCTTTAATAGCAAATAAATCAAAGTATATGAAAATAAACATTCCATTCAGAACAAGAAGATGACGTTCAAGGTAAGGTTAGCACTTGTGAAACCATCCCTAACTCCCAAAGTTTCACTTTTGGTTGTTTAGGAACAAAGAATTGGTGAGGTATTAAATTTGGTTGCTATTTTCCGTGTAACCATTCCAGAAGGAAAATTAGCAATCCTACGTACTTTATAAAACAAAATTTTCTATTACAAACAGCAATGGAAACATATTTCATGTGGCTTATTGATTTGTGATAGCTTCAAGATTGAGGTGTTTAATATTAATATTTGCTTATTGAAAAAATAAATATATTTTAAATATTTATAGGCACAGGTCTAGAACTCTCAGTTGCATGGATCACAAGCATCTCTAATTGAAATGCTATTCAAATGTAAATGTTGTACTTAAGAAAAGAGCTATTGAGAGTATAGGTTTTTTCTTGCTGAATTATTAGAACTGTGTGATTTTGCTTTAATTGAAATAGTGTTAACAAAACTCTCCTGAATGATAAGATTTTTTAATTTAGCAACAAGCAATATCAATTTATAAGCTCCCAATGACTTTCCAATTATTGTTTCCCTGCCTAGTTCTTTAACTAAAACTAATATTGATTTCATACTAATTAAACAAACAAGTGCTGCAACATCTTTGCAGGAAGGGCCTGAGGAATCATGGCCGTGTCACAGCTCTTAGAAGCATCCCAGAACTTGTGAGCACAGACTCTGGGAGTCAACAGACTGAGTCCACAGTCCCACTCTGTTGCTCATCAGGTGTGTCACCTTAAGAAGTTTTCGTAAGTCATAATTCTCTGAGACTCAGTTTCTTTCTTATTTATTTATTTATTTTTATGGCCAGCTCAGCCTGCCCTGAGGGCAGGACTGGTGCAGCATGGGGTACCAGGGATCGAACCGTGGTCCCTGCAGCTGCCTAAGCTTTCCTAAGCAGGCGCTTTAGACCACTGAGCCATCCTGCCGGGCCCCACTCAGTTTCTTTCTTATAAAGCAGAAGGAGGAAAAGTTCCCTGTTGAAGAGATTGTTGCAGATATTAAATGTGAGGACATGTATAAACACTTAGCACTGCGCTTATCCTAAAGTAAATACTGAGTTCATATAGGTTTTACTTATATATTATTACCGTGAATATGCCCCTCTCACTGTACTAGAGGAAGAAACTGAAGACATGGAAGGCTGAGGATACCTCAGTGAATATTTTTCACTAGATTAAAACCATCTATCCTGGCTACCTAAGTAAGAGTTGTTCTCCCAACTTAGGGATCAATAAACTGTCCCGAGCATATGTATTTCTCAACATATAATTAAATATTATCTTTGTGATTAATCACTGTTTAAATTATGTTTGATTTGTAGCAATGAGAATACATAATGCATATCAGGTATTTACATTCCGAATCATAACTGTAGCAAAATTACAGTTTTGAAGTAGCCACCAAAATTTTGGTTGGGGTCACCGCAACATGAGGAACTACGTTGCGGGGTCACGGCATTAGAAAGGCTGAGAACCACTGGTCTAGGTGCACGGGTGCATCTTGAAACCATACTCTTAAGTGAAATCCATTGAACACACATATGTAAATATTCCACTGTGTCCTGGTGTGAGAAACTGAAAGAGTAAGATTCAAAATGTGCACTAGACATTGTGACAGAGAAAGAGACAGAGAGAGACAGAGGGAGAGAAAGACATATAGAAACAGAGAGACAGAGAAAGACAGAGAGAGAGACAGAGATAGAGACAGAGGAGCAGAGAGAGACAGAGACAGAGAGACAGACAGTGAGAGAGACAAAGGCAGAGAGGGACAAGGATCTAGACAGAGACAAAGAGCCAGAGAGAGCCAGAGATAGATCCAGAGAAACAATGAGCCAGAGGGAAAGAGGAAGGAAGAACCACAGATGGAGATGCGCACTTCCGGTTCGCGCCCCAGAGACGTATGTCTGGTGGGGCGCTGCCTCCTAGTGGCACATTCAGGCCTGCCCCCCCCCACACTTCTGTGCAGCACCCTTGATCTCATCACCTTCCAAGCACGTGTAGACCGGGGTGAGGCTATTCTAGATCTAAGTAAACCACAGCAACAGGCTTCAGAGCTAAGGAAAAATAGTCAATATTATTAGAAATTCTTATTTTCCCTAATGCACTTCGATAAGGTAGTAATTTAAATTTGATTTCCCCCTGTAATTGAATGCTTTATTTTCAGCTATGCTCTTCAAAACAATTTTATGCTTTAACTTGAGCCCAGCAATTTAGGCTTAAATCTGAAATAAGCTTGACCAATTTGAAAGAAGACTTTGTAATTTGTCAATTTTTTTATAACCATTTAGCTGATAATGTTTAAAACAAAGGAGAAAGTATACTAGATTGATAAATTAGAGAATTATGTGACGAGGGAATGACCAATCAAAGCTGGAAAAATTGCAGTAGAGAAGACTTGAATGGAGAAATAATTGCTTCTCAGCCTTTTGGCTAAGATCAAGTGTAAAGGGACAAATAATGTCCTAAAGTTTTCAGTGTTATTATTATTTTTTATGCATTTGGTACAAGGTCTCACTATGCAGTTTGGACTCATAGTGATCCTTCTGTCTCAGCCTCCCTGGTGCTGGGATTACAGGCGCATGTCACCATGGTCAGGCTCAGCGGCCGGCTCAGTATAACCAGGGGCCAGAACCCTGCAAGGCATGTGGTGCCGGGGATCGAACTTTGATCCCTGCACTTGCCTAAGCAGGCGCTTAGTTCGCCGAGCTCTCTAGTCCTCCCTAAGTCACACTGAATTTAAGGTTGTTATCTCCTTGTTCACCAAGAGGAAAACATATTGAGATCCCAATTGCTGTTATGTGCTGCATGGATGATAGCTTAAGTGTGATTAAATGAAATCACCTTAAGACAAAATAACGAAAATGGCAAAGGTCAGAGAGAGTGAAATGTCACCTTATCTCTAAGCTGTAATGAGAGATGACAAAGAAGATGACCCATAAATTGAGGCCAATGACAAGAATTTGGGGGCTGGGGAGACAGCTGGATGATGTAGAAATCTGCACCAGGACTGGGTTTGATCTTGGGTACCATATGCCATGTCAGCCCTGGAACCCCAGACACCCTGTGCTGGCCCCCCAAAAAAGTCGTGATGGCCCCCTCCTGTAATTCCAGCATTGAGGTGGCTGAGACAGGAAGATCACTATGAGTCTGAACTGCCCTAGCAAGACCTTGAACCAAATAAATAAATAAGCAACTAAGAAAGAAGAATTTGGAAGTTGTTGGATTAAAGAAAAATAGAAAAATGGAGTGGACAAAGAGAGAGAAACACAGCATGTGAATACTGTAACACATAAATAGAAATGTAGGCATTTTGTAGAACTATTTGAATTCATCTTGTTATAAGCAAAGAGAATCTTTTTTAATTTTTACTTTTTATTCATTTCAATGAGAAACAAAGATAAAATAGCAATGAAACAGTTGCAAAACAAGTTAGTAGGATGGTTACAATAATTAACATCATGCATAATGTTCTCTTTATAGTATTTATTCAGAGGACAAGATGCAGACTTGATATCCTGTCTAAACTGTAATAGTACAAACTTGTATTTTCAATGAACTAAGACAAAGTAGCTGTATATCTATCCTGACTCTCTTGTGTGTGTGTATATGTTTCTTTTTAAAGTTTCCAATGGAAAAAATCATACTATATCTTATAAGTAAATTGTAAGTCAAAGATACAGTTTGAATTGTAAAGCAAAGAGTATAATTAAATAATATTCAGAAAATTAATTAAATATTGATTAATTAAAATTATTTGATTATTTTAAATGATTTGATATTGAAAACAATATTCCAAAATTAAAATCAAATTGTGAGTCCAACTTAGAAGGTGGAATGTTCTATAACATATGTACGAATCTGTAATCAATTCAAAGTACTCACATAGTATTTGAATAGGTTAATATATACAAAGACATCAACTAAGAAAAAGTTTTCATGGTAGTAAAGAATTACTAAGAATAAAACATAACTTAAATGCTGGAATGGAAAATATATGACCAGAACTTCTAACAGTTTGGGGATAGGATATTGCACAAAGTTCTAGTATGTTGTTGACACAGACAGTGTCCATGATGCTTATTGGTAGTCAGGTGTCACTTATGGGACTGAACTACTGCTATTTCCTTGATATCCACCCTGTAGACCAAGACAGAATCATGACCCATAGGGTACAGGAGAAGTTCTTTTGTAGAATATGCTGATGGACATATTCTTATGCTATATATAAAAGAATAGTTGAAAAACTGCTTTTGTATACCTCTTTTTCTCCTACGTTCAATTGCTCGCCCTATTTGGTGAGTTCTTTCGATTCTTCTTCATGGAGTTATGATCATTTTGATCCCTGTCTAGAATACCTTTTAGTAAACAGTGCATGGTTGAGTTTATCATCATGAAATTCTTTAGCTGTTCCTTGCCTGGAAGTATTTTACTTCTCCATTGAACATGAATTTTCCAGGGCATTTCAGTCTGGGCTGGAATTTCTTTTCTTGCAAGACTTGAAGTACTTTGCTCCATGCTCTTCTTGACTTGATGATTTGTAATGAGAAATCTGCCATTACGTAAGACTAATAGGCATCAATGAGAAAGGAATCTGTAGAAATGATATAAAAAGAACATGGGCAGAAGTAATAGCAGAAAACTTCCCAAATATGGGGAAACAATTTGACATTTAAGTAACCAAAGCATTTAGAACTCCAAATAACATAACCCAATTAAAACCACACCCAGACATATAATAGTCAAGACCCCAGAAATTCAGCACAGCAACAGTATACTAAAAGCCACTAGAGAAAAGAAACAGGTCACATTTAAAGATAATCTTTTTTCTTAAAAAAGCAATATTTTATTGAAGAAATTATTTCAATGCCAATGAAACATTCATCAAAAATGTTTATGACTAAATAGATACAAAAAATAATTTTAACACTACTATATTTAGCATATTTCTCATTGAATCAGAGGTAAATAAGATAAAAGTTATCCCTTTCTCAAGCAATGTATAATGGGGGAACCACTGCACCCCTAATTACAGAAAAAATTTAAATCCATGATTGTCATGAAAATTGTATAAGAAGATGAAAATATGTAATGGAAAGTCAAAGGCTAGACCAAAAGCCTAAGCAGTGTTTCTCTGATGAGTCTACATTAGTGGTGAAACCCAAGAAATTAATTATCCAGAGCAAATAGTAGAGAAATAAATTGCAAAACCTCTGAAGAATGGTGCAGTAAAAGAAAAGAGAAAGGGTGACGTCCCTGGAGGAAAAGGGGCCAGCCAGCAACGTGGAGGAATGAATGTCACCTCCTCCAACGTGGCACTCCCGTACTTCAAATCTTTTCCTGAACTTCTGTTTTCTTCATTCTATTCTCAGCACAACAAGCAAAGTCATTTTTGAAGGAGAAAGCCAAACCCTGTTACTGGGTTCTTTTTCACTACATTCAGACATAGGGGCGTTAGGACACCTTATAAGGCTCTGTAGAAGTGCAAATGAACCTTTTGGATCCAAGTGCCCACACTGTCACCCCAAGAATGCACTTATTTATCACAAAGTGCCAAACTGGGGTTAAATCTGAGTGGTGTTGTTCTAGTGTAAAAGAAGCAATTCATGCATTACATCTTTTTTTTTAAATTTATTTTATTTTATTTATTTTTTTCTTGTTTCAGAACCTTTATTTGTTTATTCACTCTTAAAAGAAAACCAAATAGCACCGACCCCGTAGGTTCAACACCACTGCTCTATAGGATCTGCTTGCTCATTTGACGGCATCTTCCTAGTGTATTCCTTCTTTCATTCTTTTCCAGAGACGCTAGATTCTATTCAGTTCTCTGAGCGTCTTGGAATTCACCTCACTGAAAACGTCTCTGTAGAAGACACAATGAGAATCTTTTCGCTGGAAAGCAGAGGTAAACAAGAAAATGTATGTCAAATGGAAGCAACGTTAAGAAGATATTGCAAGGTAGGTTTAAAAGTTCTCTTCCACAACAGCTAGAAGACAGGGCTCTGTCTGCCACTGTTTTTCATTATTTTCTAAAGAGACCTCTTAATGTGTATATTTAGACAAGACTATATTTGTTTGCGTGTACGTGTTTCAGAATGATTCACATTTGTCCAAGGTTATAATTTTAATGAGAATGTGCTAAAACAAGTCCATCAAAATATTTTACATAGAAAGGAACAAATTATTATAGTAGTGTCAACCCTAACTGAAATATGAGATGTCTTGTGTTTTCAATGTGTTAATTGGTATATTCAGAAAAATCAGAGCATTGTGATTTTTGGGATGATTTTCAGTTGTGTTATTAAAATATTAAAGTATGGGAAAATAGTTCCAAAATAGCAAAGCTAATCTAATGCAAAGAACTGTGGTTTTGTGATATATTTGATACACAAAATATGTTGTAGACTCCATTAATGCCTGCAAATATAATGTTTGTAACATATATCACACAAAAAAGTAATACATTTACAAGGTAGATTTTATATGTGAATATTTTATATAACAACATGTTTCTCATTACCTGCTTGAATGAAAACATATCGAAAATGTTAATTTATAATAGAACGGTTTCACACATTCTTCAGTGTCCACACAGAACTGAAAACGCCTGAAGTTGTTCCTCAGCAAATAGCCACTCATGGATTCACCCCTCCAAACCCCTGTGGGCTGACACCCTCTAGAAGCCAGGCACTGTTTCCTGTTCTAGGAAAGGCGGGAGTTTGTGTCCCGATGTCCCCTAAAGCCTCGGGTAGCCAAGGGGGTGGGCTTTTCTGAGGCAGCTGAATCTAGACTTTGTGTTTGATTCACGGTCCACTGCTGGGATTGCTGGTGCGAGTGCCACGCCTGCCCTAGGGTGGGTGTCCTGCAGCCAGTGTAAGGGAAGAAAAGAGATTGCTCCTCCCCTTTTGCTCTTGCTTTTGCGTCTCTGTCACCCAGCGTCCCTTGGAGTGAGCTGAGGCAGGACTGAAACCTCTATAAACTGTACACTAAATACAGTTTTTCTCCTTCAACTTTGAGTGTACTGTATTTTGTCTCAGAAATGAGGAAAAAAGGTATCCAAGACAGGCAGACACAGCAGACTGTGTGTGGTGAATATTTCAGTGAGAAGGCACAGACAATAATCGGGTAAGCAAACTAAAGAGGGCCAAGCCCGGGAGGCAGCGTTTCAGACAAGGCAGTTGGGGAAGAGCTCTCTGATGGGAGATACTTAAAGAGAAACATGAAGGAGAGGAGAGAGGACCTTGTATTGTCTAGGAGAAGTGCGTGCCAACCAGAGTAACAAGAGCTTGCTTAGAACGTTCTGGAAGGGTGAAGGAGGCAGAGTACTGGGGATGCAGTGAGCAAAATAAGGTTGGGTAGTGGGTGAGGGCAAGGGACGGTCATGTCCCAAAAGGCGAGAGAGGCAGCTGGAGTGCCATGACCTGATTTAACTTAAAAAGACTGTGTCGCTCTTACACGGAGGACAGAGGTTAGGAGGAGGTGTGGGAGTGGTGAGCGTAATTATAATAGCCAGAGAAAAGTGAGGCGTGGACGGCTTGAAGGGGTGGTAGGGGAGGGAGGAAAGGGGTTGTGATAGCCGGCTGCGTCTTGCTGGATCTGTGATAGTCTCCAGTTATGGGGCAAAGGAGATAGAGAAGAAAAGGCAGAAGTGAAGGATGTCGTCGGAGCTTAGAGCTTCAGCAATGGAGAGAGGAGATACCGGTGTACAGAGAAAGCTCCGTTGTGGGCTAGGGTGGTGAGCAGTACAGTTGGGAACATGTCTTAGTTTTTACTCGTTGCTGGGACAAATATCCGACACTCAACATGAAGGAAGGAAAGGTTTCTTCAGCTCACAGTTACTGCAGGTCTCCGTCCATATTCGGCGGGCTCAAGGCTGAGTGGAACAGGGCAGAAAGCACCCAGTTCATGGCGGCAGAACAGCAACAAAATGGTGGCAGAGACAGCCAATCAATTAGGGCAGCAGAGCACCAGCTTCTGTCTGTCTCTCTGTGTCTCTTTATATTACATTCAGTCTCTCCGCCTCAGCCTATCCGCCTTAGCCTACACCCATAATCCCAGAAGTACTTAAAATACATAATCCCAGGGACTGGACCAAGTCTCAAACTCTAGATCAGTACTAAAACACATAATCCCAGTGGCTCATGAGTCAAGTCTCAGTCTATAGAAGTCCCCGCCCAATGACTGCATGAAGCTTTGGGAGGACAACTAGACATAAACCATAACAACAGCTGACTTTGAGGCACGTGTTGGGAAAATGGGACTCAGGAGGTGACGTCAAGGGTCTCTAGTAGAGATTCTCTTGGGGGCGTGTTTGATGAGGAAGATGGTCTCTAAAGCAGCAGGCATGGACACCTTATATCTCTGGACATAAGCAGTCGAGGACCACAAGTGATCCCAAGGATTGATCTGCCCAGGACGCTGGAAGGTTCCTCAGCATTCAGGGGTGAGGCCACTCAGATGATGGCTCAGAGGAGGGATGGCCAGAACAGCAGCAGGTTAGGACAAAGTGTCTGGATGGGTGTGAAGTTCATGTAAGGCAGCGTGGCCTCTGTGCTCCTAGTGTCTGGGGTGGAGGCAGTGACATCAACCGAGACTCAGTGGTGTGAGAAAGGGAGCAAAGGGCTTTCTCTGTAGTGAGCATTCAAGAGAGAACAGGAGGACGAGGGGCTAGGGATATAGCTCAGCAGTGTAAGTGCTTGCCTGGCAAGGATGAGGTCCTGAGTTCAATCCCCAGTATGAGGGAGAGAGAGAGAGAGAGAGAGAGAGAGAGAGAGAGAGAGAGAGAGAGAGAGAGAGAGAGAGAGAGAGAGAACAGGAAGGACAACGAACAAACACAGTGGAGTCAACTCTTCTTAAGTTTTCCTCTTTTTATGAAGGAGGGGAAGGAGAGCAAAAAATCTGGGTTTAAATAGCACTGAAAACCTTTTTTGATAACTTCAATAATGCCTATGATTGGGAATGATAATGTAAGAAACCCAGCTACATTATTTTCAGTTATCCAGGTGCTTCATTAGCATTTCTGAAAATAAATTTATGTTTTATGCAAACAATTACACTTAAAATTCACTGTGAAAAGTTGCCCAGAGCACCGGCACCTCTTCCTTCTTCATCCACATCCCTTATGATCTCGGTATCTAAATATTGCATATATTTGCAACTTCCCACAGGTAGCTAGTTCATTTGCCTTCAAAAGTACAACTCAGAGCATTTCTAAATCCTGAAGATGCTGGATATTGTTAGCTGCCTGCCTAGCAGCTATTATGAGAGAAATCTAATTTTCTAGATAATGACAGTGCACTTTCTCTCGGCAGCAACAATCCCATGCCCCTTTGGAGATAAGATGTTTGTAGCTGTGGCAGCCATTCTGTGATCATGAGGAGAGGAGATACAGGGCTGGCGATGGAGAGGAGAGAGTCATCAGAGCCATGGTCTTTGAGGGGATGGCTGGGCTCTTGCAGTCTGTAACGCCTCACCACTAGCTATATTTATTGTGTGTGAGATAATTAGTGGACCGGCGAAATAGCTCAGTGGATTAAAGTGCCTGCAAGTAGGCACAGGGACCAGGGCTTTGATCCCCAGGTCTGCCATGCGGACTCCGTCCCCGGAGCACACTGAGAAGGCCATTGCGACTGGGTGTGGTGGTGCGCACCGGTAATCCCAGCTCTTGGAAGGCTCTAAACAGGCGGATCACTCCGCGTCCGATCTAGCAGTGAGGCCCTGAACACCCTATAGATCCTTCCCTATAAATAATAATAATATCAATAATAATAATAATATAATTAAATGCTTTTATGAATTAAGTGATAGGTCCATTAATTAAGCTAGCCGAAGCTCTTGCTTATAGCTGGAGACACCCATCGGTTGTCTTGATTTTAATCAGTGACTAGAATTCACGGGTGGAAGCGGGCTCGATTTCGTCCTGAGGAACAATCTCCGCTGCCCAGTCATGGCTTCCTCGCTTGCTGAGATGCAGTCCCCGGCCCTCGCAACTCTAGGGGGAAGAGCTTTCTCCTGGATCCCATTTTCAGTCCATGAGCCACTGGCTCCCGGGTAGAAATGGCACGGTGGAAGGAACAGGTGGAGGAAAAGTGCCCCCCCCCCTGTGGTGGCCAGGAAAGAGAGGGAGGAGGGAGGGGACGCAGACTTCCGGGTGGCACAGTGCACTGCAGGGCCTGGGTCGCCTGCCTGCCGTGAGCACACGAGTCCTCTGGAACACACCGCAGCCCCAAAGCATGACGTTGCTACTGTAGTGCTTCCACCATCCACTTGAAGAAGCATATGACCTTGTCTCTCTGTCCGTCTGTCCGTCTGTCTGTCTGTCTGTTTGTATTTTTGAGACAGGCTCTCGCTATGCAGTTCCGGCTGGCCTTGAGCTCGCTTTGTACCCCAGGCTCGTGTCAAACTCACAATCCTCCTGCCTCAGCCTTCTGAGTGCTGGGATTGCGGGATCGCAGACCACACTCAGCCACACACCATACTCTTATTGATACAATAGCTTTCATTTTTCTACAATCATTGCTATAACTAGAATGTGATCCTTGCTATTTTTATGGAGCTCCAGTGCACCCCAAGCTTGTTCTTTGTTTAAGGTTCTGGGATCTTGTTATCCTTTCCCAGCCTCCCAAAGAGCTGGGGTTATAAACCTGTGTCCTCAAGCCTGATTGGCTAATGTAGTATTAGTCAAAACAGTTATGTTATTAATAGTGATAGTGGATACTTTTGCTTATAGGACTCTGTTCCAAGGACTGTTCTAAGGACTGAGATTACTTTATTTAATCCATTAAGGCACCATAATGTTTGCTGAAGACTTCCCAGTTTTATATCAGAAAACTTATGCGTAAAAAAGATGTGTTGTCTCCTAAAGGCTCACAGTTGGTTGTTAGCAAAGCTGGAATCCAAACCTATGATGTCTTCTTCCGAGGTTGGCCAAGGTTTCCCAGGGTTTAAGAAGGGCCCGTCCTGGCCCCTGTCTTTCCCATCTGACCCCTCTGACCAGCCAGTCCTCTTTGCCAGAGGCCCTGTCTTAGCTCACTCTTTCACTTCTCAGTTTGGGTTAATCACCTCACAGGCGATCACAGCCTTTATCTCCCAGGAAAACGTGAACCAAAGGCAGCTCATATTTTTTCCCTCTTGATTCTTCTCTGTAATTTGCAACACTCTACAGAAAACTCTTCCCCAGTAGCTGTCGTGTGAGGTTGTCAGTGCGGGTTATCCGTCCCTTTTCTTTTTTTTCTTTTTCTTTTTCTTTTCTTTTCTTTCTTTTTTTGTGGGACCGGGTTTCAAACTCATGACCTTGCACTTGCCAGGCAGGCACTTCTGCCACGGAGCTATCTCCCCAGCCTCTCCATCCCTTTTCTTGATAAGAGTACTATGGTACTTGGACGACATGCATCCTCTTCATCCACTTATATTACTGTCACAGATTATAAGGAATAAACAGGGTGTATACATACAACAAGAACGAATAATATAATATATATATAGTTATATATGTATATTCACAACTAATATAGTAACTCATGTAATTATGAAATAGGATACCTCAGTGGACATGTACATATTCCATAAACTCTGCATTCATTGGTATAATAACACCAATTACCTACCTGCATGCATTACACGTATTGGGTTTATTACCAGTTGATTTGTCCCAGCCCCGTGACACATTAACCTTAAACGCAGACATACAGTGCGGGCAAGGACTTTGTCCAACACCGGCGGCTGCTGCTTCTCCTTCACGCTCTTGCTGTTTTGCGGCTTTCCCCTGCCATGAGCTGCTACCCTCCCCATGTGCCACTCTGTCTTGGAGCCAGCTGAGTACGGACCGAAACCCCACAACTATGAGCTAAATAAAACTTTCCTTCCTTAAAAAAATGTCATCCAGGATCATTAGTGAGTGGTTATAGCGGGTCAATCTAAACTTACGCGTCTGCTAATCCTCCTTCTAAGTAGTCATGCCAAATTTTAATGTCTACCTTTTTATGGCTGTTTGGTGAACAATTTTCTCATTTATAGATGAGAAATTCAGGTCTTTTTATGCTAGGTGTTTTATTAGTTAAGTCAGTATAAGGGCCCCTTAGGTCAGTGGCAGACATACAGGGAACCAAATTTTATTAATTATGTTTAAAATGTTATGAGTATTTGTTAAATAAAATATAAAAAATTTAACGCTGTGGAATTGAGACAAAATTGTACCCCAAGTCCTGCATTCTCCAGCTAGCTTGCTATGGTCCCATTCAAAGCAACTAACAAGAAGTGAGCTCTCTCTCTCTCTCTCTCTCTCTCTGTCGTGCACCCAGCTGAACAACCATGGCACTTACCCTAACTAAGCACAG
Organism: Myocastor coypus; assembly: GCA_004027025.1. Classification (NCBI taxonomy): domain Eukaryota; kingdom Metazoa; phylum Chordata; class Mammalia; order Rodentia; family Myocastoridae; genus Myocastor; species Myocastor coypus. The sequence goes on from PVJA010022096.1 coordinate 32,701, forward strand.
AGTCTCAGAATTGCCCTCTCAGGAGATCAGACACTTCCTAGCCATCCGTTGTCACTGGCTGCAATACAAAAACATGATTTTTGTTTGTGCATCTGAAGGGGAATTGGAAGAAGCATTTGTCCTGTTTAACACATACCAGTCCTGTCCCCTCTTCATGCAGCTCTAGCAGGGCAGAGGGGAAAAAAAAGGGTAGATGTGCCCATCGGCCTGCCCCACCCCCCACTCACTAAGAAATTCTAAGTGAACAAAGAAATCTATCCTCAACCACCTATTTTATACAAAATCTGAAATAGATGAATAGATTAAAAGTTTTATTATTTATTTATTTATTTGTCTTTTTGAGACAAGGTCTCGCTATGCAGTTGAGGCTGGCCTTGAGCTCACGTTTGTAGCCCAGGCTGGTCTCGAACTCGCACCAATCCTCCTGCCTTAGCCTCCCGAGTGCTGGGATTACAGGTGTGAGCCACCACGCCCGGCTGATTAAAAGTTTTATACCTACACTATACAAACTAGGATATCTTAAACACTATATTTTTACTCCACAAATTACTTTATGCTCTTCTAGTGTTCTCCAAGACATGAAGTTAAAGTGTACATTTTAAAAGTAATTCCCAGTCTGAGCTTCTTTGTTTTCCCAACACTTACTTGCTATTGAATTTGTAACCCGAGAGCATCCCTCATCCTTTCATAAATTCACAGAACTTCGTGCCGGCGCTTTCCAAGGTGCTTTGCAGGTGACAATGCCAGATGTTTCAGTGGGTGAGTAAGGACAAGGGACACAGCATGCTTCGGGAAATAGAATTGTAACCCAAGAGATGCCGTAGCACTCCCATTGGGAGCACCGGAGTTGGCTGTTGATCAAGGTGTTGGATGAGGATTTACTAATGACTCTGGCAAATGGAATTTACTAATTTTCTGTCTGAGTAAGTGCACTAATGAGGTGGACATAAGTAGTCATGAATCAGCCTTTCTGTGCGCAGTGTGGCTGAGAAATACTGACTGGCTGTGACTATATCATCCTGCAAATGCAGCCTGGAACCACGTCTCGTCGCTTGGCACCAGGAGATGTTTGGGCTAATGCAGATTAGTCATGAAGTAGCAGACACATCACACAAGTCCTCATGACCTGATGTCTCTTGCAATTGGCAGTAACGACATGATTTGTATTTGCTAGCTAGGAGAGTAAGTTATTGTGAATGCTAATTGAATATACTTTTATTGGAATGCTATGTCGTGATATAGCAGTTTTCTGGAACTTCAATTTCAATTCTATTTTGTCATTCTTGTACATATCTAACGTTTATTGGTTGACTTTTTGGTTGCTGTTTTGATCGATATTAGATAGGAGTTAGCTGTTAATATCTGATAGAGGGCCAGCCAGACAGCTCAGCAGCCTAAAGTGCCTGCTTGGGCAGAGTACAGTGGTGGGGAATCGATTCCCAGCATGCTGTGCTGGCCCCGCCCCTGGGGCACACGGAGATAGTGATCTGAACTTTGCATGGTGGTGAGCACCTGTAATTGCAGTGCTTGCGAGGCTGAAAACAGGAGGAGGCCACTACGAGGCCGATCTATACAATGAGACCCAGTAGACTCTGTAGACCCGGTACCAAATACATAAAAAAGTGATAGAGTATGTTAGTTATTCCATTTCTTTGATTAGTTCTCAAAATGTAACAGATATTTCTTGAATAAAAGTTAGAAAATGCAACGGTTTAGAAGGATGAATGTTAAAATTGTTTTTCCCTAATTTTACTTTCTTTTATTTTGAGTGCCATTGGTAATTTGAGAAATGCAAATTCAAACGAAATTGAGTTTCATTCTCATCCAGAAAGAATGGCTAATATCAAGAAGTCAGCTGGGGCAGGGGAATTAGCTCAATGGTATCAGTATCTCCCTGGCAAGAGCAAAGTCCTGTCTTGGATTTCTGGTACCAAAGGAAGAGAAGGCGAAGGAGGAGGAGGAAGAAAGAAGAGAAAGAAGGAGAAGGAGGAGGAGAAGGAGAAGGAGAAGGAGAAGGAG
>PVJA010022097.1:0-34740 GCA_004027025.1 Myocastor coypus
AAAAAAAAAAAAAAAAAAAAAAAGAAATGTAAAATTTTCTAAATTATTTGACTTCATTATTCTTGACCATAGATGAAAGTTTCCACTGATGAATATTTATCTATCAAATCTACTTAAAAACATGTTCAACAAAATACAGGAAAAATACTGATTATACTTTAGAATCTTCAAGTTTATATTTTCAGAATTTTACCAACAATTCAGCTAATATTTATTTTCAGTGACCTTATTCATTTTAAATTTAAAAATTTTTGTTTGATTTTGAGCAAACTATGAAAAATGTGCATACATTAATTTTGCATTAGTTCATCTGTCAGACATGAGTTCCTTAGATTATAATCACAGTCTTTTTTCATTCCTTTTGATTATGCCTCGAAAATTTTAGCATTTTAATGTCACTAGAATAAGCAGCTTGAGCACAGACAATTTGTTTCCGTCATCCTGCGGCTCAGCAAAGCCAAAGCCCACTTACTCATGTCATGGTAGACTGAGGCCGCTGCTTTTGTCAAGAACAGAGGTGGTTTCCGTGGTGACAGAATCTCGATTTTCATCAGTTCTTCACAACAATGCTTCCACTGGCCTTAAAAAGATATATATATATATATATATATATATATATATATATATATATATATAATTTTTGTTCATTTTTAACAGACAAACAGTATCGGCACTTTTTGCTTTGAGAAATAATAGTGAATTTACAAATAAAGCATGGTCATAAGGAAGCTTTTAAAATTTTTGTATTATTCATAATTTAAAGTCAAATTCTGCTCATATACATAATCTATTCAAAAAACAAAGTTGTATGCAAATACTAAGATCTCTAAGCCATTCGTTGCTATTTTACTAAACAGTCTACACTTTGCCTGAATCATGGTAAAAGTGTGTGAAGGTTCTCTTAACTAGTAAACTAAAACATCTAATACTCGCTACAGCTGAAAGATGCATGTCAGCAGAAATATAGCTGCCTAGAGGTAGGAAAAAAACTGAAGACATGGTGGGTCTTAAAAGTTTCTTCTATTTGAAAATCTTAAGAAATAAGGTTTAACAAATATCTTTAAAGTCATTATCATGCTTTTGGAAATAATGTAACCCTAGAAAAACACTGTACATCTGCTTACAACCAAAGAAAATCATGAAATAAAATTCTAAGTCTAATCTATTAGGAAACATTTTAAATAAAGCCATAAGGGGCCAGGCGTGGTGGTACAATGCATGCCTGAACTGCATAGCGAGACCCTGTCTCAAAAAGATAAAAAAAAAGAAGCCATAAAAATATGAAATAAGATAAAAGCAACGTGTGGAATAAGTTGTTTCAACTGTTAAATTTAAGCACATGGGGCTGGTGAGATGGCTTAGTGGTCTTAAAGCACCTGCTTAAGCAATCATAGGGGCCAAGGTTCAATCTCCAGCACCAAATGCTGTGCCAGCTCCACCCCCAGGGCAGGTTGAGCCTGCCATAAAAAAAATAAAAAATAATAAATAAATAAATAAATAAATAAATAAATAAATAAATTTAAGCATATATATTAATTTTTCTTTTAATTGTTTCATTATTTTTTCTTTCATTATTTTAACTTTAAAATTTTTATTATTTCTCCTGAATGTATATTAAAAATTATTAGCAAATTCATCATGAACCTCCATGCTGAATGACATCTATGTGAGACACTGTGTGCATATAAATTAATACAATTATTATTATTATTATTTTGTATTTTAGTAAGGGTCTACAGGGTCTCATTACATAGATCAGACTCACAATGATTCTCCTGTGTTCAGCCTCCCAAAGAGCTGGGATTACAGGTGGGCACCATCATGCCCAGTCTCGGTCGCTGTCTCAGAGCACCCCGGGGTGGGGCCGGCACGGCATGCAGGGATCCAACCGGCCCCCGAGTCTGCCCAAGCAGTGTTTTAATTTGCTGAGCTATTTGGCTGGTCCTAATAAAAACATTTTTGAGGTTCCTGACTTTCATACTGTCCCTCAGTAGAAAAGTTTCAATCCTAATTTTTGTTTGCCATCTCTTCTATTTTTCATAGAAATAGAAGAAATTTGAAATACCTCAGAATTCATATTCAATATTCAATTTGGTCCTTTCCCATAGCTTACAAAGTACAGACATTTTGTGTTAACTTAAACTATTTGCTTTTATTGCTTATACAACATTAAAGAAAAGAACATTTCAGTATGCTTTATCATGAGCTAAGAACAGAACATGGTCAAAGTTTGAAAATAAGTCACATAGCAATTCAAAGAGGAAATAAATTTCTGAGTACACAGTTTCAAAGGCTGCTCTCCAGAATTTAAATCCAGCAGGACCAGAGATCTCACAATTCACTTCTCTCCTTATTTCTGTTTATATATAAATACAGTAAGGGTTGGGGCCTTCTTCTTGATGGTGGGAGCTGATGGCGCCCTTAAGAAGTGATTCACTTTAAACTGGCAAATGTTTTTATATCACACTCCTAGACAAGTTATTACACAGTATTTGTGGGTCATGTCGTCATTAAGCTGGCAGCAGAGCACTGGCCAGAATGAAAACTGAACATAACGCCCATCATTATACAGGTTATGACGTCAGAGGTGCCTGCCACGTGCTCACTGGGGTATGTGTGGCATTTGCTTTGTATTTTACACATAGGCACACATGACGGCAGGTGTCCTAACGAGAAAGCAGGGGGTATCTATGGAGTGAAGCTGTTTCCCACAATGCTATTTATATTATAATGTTCCCATTCAAAATGACCCCCTTTGCCAAGCAGCTCATATAGGCCAACATGTATATTAACTCTTTGGGGGAAACCATGACGTCTGCTCCAAGGCTACTTTCACTCTGTATCTTTTTTTTTTTTTTTTCACTCTGTATCTTTGACCCCTCATTTCTAGCCACGCCCTTCCCAGGCCTCCAGAGCAAGCGCCAGTCTCCTCTTAAGTGTCTGCAGGCTGTAAAATACTACAAACGGTAATTCTGCCCTTGGAGCCTCCGCCCTCCAGCCCTTGCTGCTACTTTCCAGCCTGCGCAGGCCTGCATCCAGCGGCGTGCTTGGGGATCCTAAGTCTCTCAGCCTCGGGTTCCAAACTGTTAGGTGTGGTCAAAGAGCTGGAAAGCACTCCGAACATCAAGCCAGCCTGCCACCTGCCTCCACTCCGTCCAACGCACTACTCTTGAATTAAGATCATAGTAAACTATGCTTATCATTAGGAAAATAGAAATTTTAAAGCACAAGTCAGTATTCAGGATGGAGTAAATACTTCCACTTGATTCTCATCTCCATGGATACTAAAATTTGAAGTATACTTAAAAATGTAACAGAATTTGTACCCTAAAAATTATACAGATTGATAGTTTCTATCCTATAAAGTAAGAAATGCCAAGAAGCAGATGACCTGAGAGCCCAGTCTTTCTGCTTCTTGGTATTTCATACTTCATATCTGATAGAAAATGTCACAAGACTCGAATCCTTCTAACTCCCTACTTTAGCATACATTATTTCAGATCTACAAGGTGAGACCATTCTCAGTAACTGATGTCCAGAATGTACTATTTTGGCACTATTGCTTTCACAGACCATTCCCACCTAGAAAGTATGAAACATCAGAATTGTTTTTTAAAGGAATACAGCTTTTTGTAAGACAAGCGTTCTAACTCAGAGTAAATAGGAAAGCAGTTAAAAGCCAACGAATGGATACAGAAATGCAGTACACTTACACAATGGAGCACTGCCCAGCCACAAAGAATAATTGGAATCATTTGTGGGAACAGGGATGCACTCTGGGACATTGTCAAGAGCAAATTAAAGGATGGACAGTAGGAGCCAGCGAGACAGACCCTCCGCAAACGGGAGAGGGATGGAGAGCGGGTCAAAGGGGGAAGGGTCACGGGTGGGGTAGGGAGAAACAGCAAAGGAGTGTTGTGAGCTTGGACCAACTCCCCACAAAGCTGCCTTAACAAAAAAAGCTTTTGCCATCAAGGGAGGTGTCATTTAGAGGTACCCACCAAAATCTGTTGAAATCCTGAAATATAGAACATACTAACTGTAAAATGATGCCCCGAGTGCCTAGGGATGGTGCTCCAGAAAACAAGCCCTGAAGAACTCAAGCCTGGCAAGGGCTCCGCTCTGGTGCAGGTCACGAGCCAGAACCCGCCACAGGCCTCGGTTTTCCTCCGAGCGCAGTGAAATGACTTCTAACTCACGGGATATCGTTAGAAACAAATGAGGCACCGAGTACCTGGGCAGTGATCAGAAGTGTTCCCGTCTGCCGGGCGTGGTGGCTCACGCCTGTAATCCCAGCACTCGGGAGGCTGAGGCAGGAGGATTGGTGCGAGTTCGAGACCAGCCTGGGCTACAAAAGTGAGCTCAGGACCAGCCTGAACTGCATAGCGAGACCCTGTCTCAAAAAGACAAAAAAAAAAAAAGAAGTGTTCCCGTCTATTCTTGCTCCTCGCCAATCTTCACTGAAATACCTGATAAAACCGTGGGTCAGAAGGGGGCTAAAACTCACCCTTTGTGGTGTTAGCTCTTCAGCGCTGCAGAGAATAAATCACTAAATTGTCTCTGGAATTATTTTGACTTACAGTAATAATTTTTTCACTGCATGGAAATGGTGCTACTTTGTAGTTCTACAGACTATCATTCTACAGACACAATAAATATGCTGTGAAATCTACTGTCAGTAAACAGAAATAACTACTACACTTTAAATATTTTCCTGTTGGCACATGCTTGTAATCCCAGGACTGAGGAGGCTGAGGCAGAAGGATCATCATGAATTCCAGGCCAGTCTGGGATACACGGTGAGTTCAAAGCCAGTCTGAACTATATAGTGAGACTCTGTCTCACAAACAAGAAAGTCTTAACAATGCAAGTTAAAGATTTACATCACCACCATACTATTTTTGTAATTAATTTGTGCCATTGGACTCTATTACTGAGATAAAGAAACTATATGTGAAACAAGAAAAAGTAACTCTGGATCATATTAAAAATAGTATTATAATGAATCTGGGGTTTATAGGTTTCATAAAAACAAGGCTCCTTCTGAACATTTCAATATTTTAAGACCATCATTGTCCTGGAAAATAATTTTGTCCTCAATTCTTATCCTCTGAATCAAACACAATGGTTTATGCAGATGACACCTAGTATTTGAAGAAAATGTCACTGGGCTGTTTAGTGAGCAGAAGACCTTCAATGTATGAAGAAGGTAGACTGAGGAGAGGCAGGCGCTGAAAAGAGAACAGGAGGAAAGAGACTGGTGCAGTTATGATGTACTGCCATTTTTTTTTAAGAAGCTCAGATAGTTGCACCACAGTTGCACCATGGTGGACGAGGAGCTGGAGGCCCCTGATGAGCAGAGGAGGCAGGACCCAGCAGGCAGCAAAGCATGGGGAAGCAGAACTGAGAAGCAGTAACTCAGCCCAAGTTCAAGGTTCATCATCCCGGGTCAGGGTAAGTTACTTGGTACTTGTAAAGCCTAAAAGCAAAAGCAGTAGAGAATTACCTCAGACAGACGGCAAGAAAAGGATTGCTGCATGGGAAGGCCTCAGAACAAGGTTTAACAGAAATCCCTGACAATCTAGGCCAGCAGACAGAGAAGAAATGGCAGTTAAATTCCACAAAAGAAAAGGAACAGACTCTGAAGATGGTGATGCTTAAGTTTTTTTTTTTTTTAATTTTTATTTAATATTTTTTTTCTTGTTTCACAACTTTTGTTTGTTTGTTTGTTTGTTTTTGTGGCTGGCTCAGCCTCCCCCGAGGGCAGGGCTGGTGCAGCATGTGGTGCCTGGGATCGAACCGCAGTCCCTGCAGCCGCCTAAGCTTTCCTAAGCAGGCGCTTTAGACCACTGAGCCATCCTGCCGGGCCCGTGATGCTTAAGTTAAAAATGTTTAGAGACTAAAACTTAATGCGACATCTCTGGGACAGAAGCTGAAGTCTGCTTACAGGCTTGCTTGGTTTTGTCCAAATGCCTTTAAAAACACAAACTTGTTATGCAAAAAGAAAATTCTTACTATAAACCCTTAAGGTCATAACTGTAGTATTTAGACCATGCAACCTTTCGGGACATATGCATACACTACTGGAAAATCCAGACGCCTACTTACTAAGGTCAAAGAAATGCTGCCAGAAGGCTTCCATCCAGTTGAGAAGGTCTGCTCTACCATCAACTGCAAAGACATGAGTCACAGCCTGTCCAGCCGTAGGGTTAACGACAGAGAAGTTATGCACCCTTCCTCTTTCATCTTTGTCCATTGCTCGAATTCTGGTTTCCTAAAAATTGAGACAAGTATTGATGTTTTACAGCAAAATCTTTCTCTAATGATCAAAGGAATGCTTCATTGCTTTGCTGCCATAGTCACACAAGATGTAATTATAACTTTAATGTTGGTCATTTGAAATTTAAAATATGTAATTTTCAGAATTTCAGTATTCCAACTCAACTCAAGAAAGTTTTTAGAAAAAATGCTTTATTCAAAAACCAAAACTAGGGACTGAGGTGATAGCTCAGTATAACAAGTGCTTGCCTGGTAAGCACAATGTCCTGAGTTCGATCCCTGGTACCACCAAATAAATCAATGAATAAATAAATACAACTAAGCTTTATACATAGCATTCATAATAAATTAGGATATTAAGACAACTTGTTTTGACCTATATCAATCTGAGTTTGCTTTTATATACATCTTAAAATTAGTAATAAAATGAGTACAGCATGGCGTAACTTTAATGTAGATTATGTTAACTATATTTCCAACAGTAATAAAGCTGAATCAGTTCTTATTCTAATACTTACACATATTACGAAGCTATCAGCTAAAGTAATAAACCTATAATGTAGTGTTTAGTGCAGCAAAGCATGTTTTCCTCATTAACATTTATTTGATATATAATATTCATTTGCAAAACAGTTAAAGATCCATAAAGTAATCTGCACAATATTAAGAAAAAATTCAGGTCCAGAATACAGCACTCTCTCCAGAGGCAGCGATCTTGCTCCTGCCAACAGCAAGCCTTTCTGGGCTGAGGCAACCCTGATACTGCCATGACCCTGACCTTGCCTACGTGCAGTAGAAAGCAAACTCCCAGCTCATGTATGGCACTTCCACGCCACGTGCCACACTAACAACTGGGAATGAAGTTTGGATAGATAGGGATTTTACTGTTTATATAGTGATTAGTTTCACTCATGGGGCAGCAGTATCCAATAGCCACATACTGTGAGCCATATCCAGTGGAATTCGAAATTTTCTAGAAACCACACTTGTTGAAAACAGTACAAAGAACAAAATTAATTTTTATAGTGGACTTTATGTGACCCAATATATCCAAGATATTTTCGTCGTAAGATGTAATCAATGCAAAAATTTGACATATTCTATAATCTTTTTTCACACCCTGTCTTCAAAACTTAGTTTATATTTTACACTCAGCAGCATATCCCAAGTCAGACCAGAAATACGGGGTGCCCAACAGCCATTAGGGATAGGGAAGTCCTACAGGAGTATGGCTAAACTTCTTAGGTATGCTGGAAAACATTTTAGTTGGCTATTATAAAAGCTAATTAATTTAGTTTAACACAATTATCTTACATGTTTATATGTTCTTTTGCCTATTAGTCTGGTTTTCAATTTTTATATTTGATAATTAACTTTATAAAGATTTTTTCTTTTTTAGTAAACACGGTCTCACTTTATAGTTCAAGCTGGTCTTAAACACACTGTGTAGCCCAAAAATGCTTTGCAATGGCAACAATTCTTCTGCCTCAGCCTTTCAAATGCTGGAGTTACAGATCTGTGCCACCACACTGGGACTTTATATATAAAGTCTTATAAAATAAATAAATGAATAGGATACTAGAAAAATAAGAGAGGGTGGAGGGAAGGGAGAAAATTGAAATGTGTTATGCATACGCACCAATTCCCTGCAGTGAAATGTGACCACTGTGTACTGTGAACATGTGCTAACTTAAAAAAAAAAATCTTCCAGGTGTGAGGCACATACCACAACCCCAGCACTCTCAGGCTGAGGCAGGAGGACCGCAGGGGGCCTGAGGCCAGCTTGGGCTATGTAAGCAAGCTCAAGACCAACCTGCATTACCCAATGAGGCTGTCTCAAAAAGTGAAACAAAGAAGCCATTTTTAAAAAAATTAGTATTTCATTGAGTATAAGGTGAAGACAAACTGCATGTCCAGTAACAACCAAAGATCACAGACATAAAATGATGCTTAAGTGGTCTTAGAAAAGTAGCAGAATTAGGAAGAAAGCCATCCTGTGAAAAGTGCCTAAGTGTAGGCAGGAGGCAGGCTGATGCCACATGTACTATACATGGAGCTCTTCCTGAAAGAACTCATTCTCATTCAAAAATCATCTGGGGAAAAATGTATGCTGCAAAAAAGTAAAATTAACTGTGACCATTCAGAGTGTCCCACCAAGTCATTCTGTCCTGTCACTGGAAGAATCTACAGATGCTGAATGTCATTAAGGACTGTAATGGGACAATGGCCAGCATCTTACTGTATCACATAATAGTTTCTCTCCATACTCAGAAATGTTTGGAAATAAACTTTATAAAGTAATCATTTATATGTCCTGTAAGTAATTATTTATACAATACAAAACATGCTGTTCTAAATGGCATCCTCCAGCTGAAAGGTTCATCCAACTGATCCCCTTAAAAATATCGGTATTAAACTGTGCTTCCTTCTACTCGATTTCATTTCAGTACAAGTTCTGACTTTGTATATGAGACTAAAAGAGATTGAATTTTTAAATAAGGAAAATTTGATTTTTGTAGATAGCTGAATTTTTACCAAGATATTACAAATGAAACTGCTACATAGAAAATGTGATGAGGTAGACCACTTACATCCTCCTAAGGAAATACACAGCTAAATACTCTACACTCCATTAACTCTGGTTACTGGAGGCACCACAGTATTTTTAAAAAGGGAGAAGCTGTAAAAGGTGCAAACTGAAATGCAGAATCTGAATTTACTTCTATATTTTATCAACAAAAATGATTTAACTTTAAGAGAAACTTTAAACCCTAAATTACACGCCACGGGGAAGGTAGTTTGGAAGAGTTCCTTGGAATGTCAGGAAGTTTACCAAGTGCTCTGGTGTAGCAAACACCAGTAGTGGTACTTTGGGTTCGTTTCCCAGAAAAGGAAGTGATCAGAAACACTTTAGGTGCATTTCTGGACTGTGATTACCACAGGCCCATAAGAAGCACAGATGAGGGAAATACCTCTTCTGAGGAGGTCTGAAGGCTACCAACTGGGAAATTTCCCCTCAGTATTTTTACCACCTAAAAAACTGCCTAGCACTCAATGAGTGGCTGAAAAATATCTGATGAATAAAAAGCATGGTGAACAAATCATTCCGAAAATGATAAAAGAAAGGTTTACTTCTGGGGCCCGGCAGGATGGCTCAGTGGTCTAAAGTGCCTGCTTGGAAAGGCTTGGGTGGCTTCAGGGACCTCGGTTCGATCCCTGGCACCATATGCTGTGCCAGCCCTGCCCTCAGGGAGGGCTGAGCCGGCCATAAAAATAAATAAATAAGTACACAAATAAAGGTTATGAAACAAGAAAAAAATAAATAAAAATAAAAAATTCTTAAAAAAAAAAAAAAAAAAAAGAAAGGTTTACTTCCACAGATTCAGATTTTAGAAACAGTTCCCACAGCCAGATGTGGTGGCGCACACCTGTAACCCAGCAGCTGGGGGAGGCTGAGGCAAGAGAATCACAGTGAGTCCAGGGTAGCCTCGGCCACAGAAGGGAGTTCAAGGCCACTGTGACACAAAGGGAGATCCTTTCTCAAAACACAAGGGAGCCAGGGTTCTCAAAGTAGCCCTTTGGTGCACGAAGACCTTTGCTCTGAGAAGAAGTGCTCCATGTACACAAGAGTTTTCACTTCTTTTTGCTAATCTCAAACTACTCGTTGACTTGAAGCTATCTAGTCAACTTCCATTGTTTATGTGGATAGGTCTGAGATTATTATGAAATTTTAATAGGTAGCTGGCTTTGCTTTAATAAGTCAGCACATAGGGAAGTACAACCTTTCACTGTATGAAACAGAGGACGTACCCGGAGAAGGCCAAGTGAAATTTACAAAAACAGAGTCTGAGGAGTCAATTTTGTTATAAACACCTAACAAACTGAATTCAAACTTTCCTTTAGATTTTTCGTTATTTTCTATTTAAACAGTTCTTTAATCTTTCCATTTCATATAAATGGAAAGTCACTAGACCAAGACTAGTTTTCTTATTTTACTTTTGACTATATGACCTTAAATAATCTGTTACTGCAATCAGATTAAGGTCTCTACACATGCTTTCTTATGAACGAGTGGTCAGTAGAAACACCTGGCTACCAGGCGGGGTGTTAAGAGATACAGATGATGACTCTGGAACATGTTATCCATTCTAAAATCATGCATTACTAAGGCTGGGCTAAAAGGCTCAAGTGCCAACCCAAAGAGGATATCACTCATCAAAAACAGAATAATTAAAGCATCCATAGTAAAATAGTAATCAATTAATACATGACCTATCTTTAAACTAAAACCATAAATTCATTGTATTTAAGGATTAATGTACTGGTCACCTTTGGAGGAGACCAGGCAACCATCTCACTGTTTCGTAACTGATACAAAAGTGTAAAAACAGCAAGAATTTATCCTGCCTTCCCTGTAAGAATTGTACCTCAGAGTAACTACATCAGTGATGTAGAGATATCCTAGCTGATAAACAAAGAATGAATATTAAAATAGTAGGAAGCCACATCCTCAATAAAATAAAGGACTAAGCCAGGTGTGGTGGTGCACACCTGTAATCCCAGCACTTGGGAGGCTGAGGCAGGAGGAATGGTGCGAGTTCGAGACCAGCCTGGGCTACAAAAGTGAGCTCAAGGCCAGCCTGAACTGCACAGTGAGACCCTGTCTCAAAAAGACATAAATAAATAAATAAATAAATAAATAAATAAATAAATAAATAAAATAAAGGACTTAAGAAACGCTCATCAGTGGAAAAAGACACAATGAAATCCAGATTATGGAAAATGCAATGGGATGCACCACGAGCCAGGAGGCTGAGAGGCAGGCACCACAGTGCGCAGAGGAGGTTTGGCCAGTGTTGAGCCCTGGTCTGAAAACTGTGTCAAAAACTTAAGAACTGTAACACAGCCTAGAATTTTTATGATACATAAATATATGTGGCACTACAATTATTTAGATATAAATATTTTATATATTTATCTGTATAAAACTTTATTTACATTTATTTTATAAAACTATATAATTTTTTGACACACAACTGGAATAGGATTCTAGAGTAGGGCAACATTTGAAGTTACAGATGAGTTCACTTATCCCCTTCTCTGTATAAATCACCTTGAAAGTTTTCAAAAAAATGTTTAAAAATTAAAATACAAATGTCAAAAAAATTCCAGGGATGGTGGCACACACTTAAATTCTAGTACTTGGAAAGCTGAGGCAGGAGAGTTGCTCTAAGTTTGAGCTACACAGTGAGTTAAAGACCAGCCTGAACTATATAGCAAGACCCTGTCTCAACAAACAAACCAAAATAAATAAGTATACCAACTGTCTCTTTGTTAGCTGTAATACAGATAGTACTTTCATACTTTTCTCATAAGCACAGAAAGATAAATGACTTCTCTGAGTTTGGTCTAAGGTCCTGTTAATAGGAATAAAGACCAATGCTGTTGCGTAGAACAAGCTGCAGAGTTTACGCACAGTCTAGTGACAGAGAAAGCACACTGCCACAGGAAGTGGCAAAGAACATCACAGCTATGTAATGCACAGTACATAGTCAACCAAGCCTTTTGATTTGGAATCAGTCTGATATAGCCATTTTCAAAATGCATTACTAAAATCAGATTTAAACTTCTAAGTAAACAGACTATTTAAAAAAAATAATACTGGCTATACTTAATAAAGGACAATTTGAATAGTTGATAGGGCTCAGATAGAAGTCTCACAAAATCCCACATGCCTCCTAACTTTACTTTCGAGGGCCCATGATAAATATGACAGTTAAATGTAATTTCAAAACAACTGAATCAAAGGACTAGCATACCAAGTAGTGCTATTGATTTGTGTAATGCAGACTATATTATTAAAATGAATGATGTATAGAATTTCAATCAAAAGAAGACTATTGATCTCAGAGACCACACTTCGTTTCCACCTCACTCCCACTCCACTGGCAATGAATAAAGCTCGGGCTAATAAAGTGCTTTCTGCACTGTACAGGAGATTCAGTAAAGCACTCATAATTGAGCATGTCTTGCTCAACAACATTCACATTGAAGTTTTTTGAAGTTGAAGTAATCACTTTGAAGTAAATCACCCTTTCAAATTTGGATTGAAAAGGGGAGGGGAATAGCTTTTAGGCTTTTCTTCCCTTAACGTGACTATTTCCACAGATGGCTCCCTACGAAAATTAATGAACTAACTTAGGCTTACAGGAAATGCCATTTAGAAGGACAGGAATTATAGTTAGAGAACAGACCCTATGGACAAAGTAACAGAACTATTATTTATAGACCTTAGCAACTGCAAAATTTATGTTTTCACATGATTTTAAAGTAGAATTAAACAAGATTATTATTTTCTGAACCTTAAAAGAAAAATGACCAAAGAAGAACTCTAACTTATATTTAATGTTTAATGCTATGAAGCTTAAAAAGATTTCAGAGGCTCAACCTTAGAATATACTAAGGACTAGGACAAAAACATTATTCCTAAGTTTTATTTGGTCCTTACATGCTATATAGCAAAAAAAAAAAAAAAAAAAAAGCAAAACAAAAAAAATGACATGTATCAAAGATTATTTTTTAAGAATACAAAAGTAGCATGTGTACTTGAGACATTTCCAGAGAAAGCAATATACACATGTAACTATTTTCCAAGACAACTGTGAACTACATGAACTGCAAACATGTACAAATATAATAAAAAATTATAAAAATAGAGGTAATTAAAGTATCTACCTTGCATTTTAAAAGTAATTTAAGATACTGAATAGTCATGAAACCTATAAATTTATCATAATATGAAAGAAGGTGGTGGGGGAAGAAAAGAAAGAGAGTATTTCCAGTTCTTTCACTGCATAATTAACACGAGTAGAACACCAACATAAACACCAGGTTCGTACTCAGAAGGCTGGTAATGAAGACAATGCATATCTGTCCTGCCTTTTCAGGGGTGAATTAATCCATCCCAACTTAAGAATCAGTAGTGTTGCTTGGCAAAGGAATGTCAGGAAGTATTTGGAAGACAGGAAGGACAATGAGCAACTTATGGGAATCTCCAATATTATAACCAAGTCAAGTGAGGAAAATCACAAAATGATAAACCATCAAGTGAAAAAGGATTAAGACAACAACAGCAATCATACAGCGCCAAGACGCCCGCTCACGGACAGCATCTCATCAGAAGGAATGGCTGGCAAGATGGCTCCAGTGCAGTAAGAGAACCTTACAGCACGTGCTCCTTGTGCTGGGCTGAAGAGTTACAAAGGGACGTTTTGGGAACACTGGGGAAATCGAACTAGACTATATATGAAATGAGAAAATTATTAATTTTATAATTAATCATAGCAGAGACATAATTATATACATAAGAAGCCCTATTTTTAAGAGTTGCATGTTGAAGTATTGAAACAACAGGTAAAATCATGTTGAAGTCATGTTTACAGAGATCAGAAGAAAATACAGGTATGAGGGGCTGGAGAGATAGCTCTGTAGCATAAGTGCCTGCCTGGTAAGTGCAGGGTCATGAGTTTGAACACCAGTCTTGCAAAAAAAGAAAAGAAAATGCAAGTATATATAAAGAGAATAAACTAATGTGAAAATGCTGTTATGAGTTGGTGGTGTGTATATGGTAATCAGTATAACGCTTCATTTTTCAACTATTCTGTAAGTTTGAATCACTTTATAACTTGAGAGAATAAAACCACAAATTAACAGTTGTATTTCTTAACTGGGATCATGACTTTCTGGGACATGGAGATCAGTGACATGTACTACAAAGGAAGGGTTCAAAAGAAATCTGAAGAGTACACAGGAAAAGAAACAGTTTCTACAGAGAAAAGGACAGGAAGCAGTACAGCACAAACTTGAGACGTCAATATAAAGCCAGAGAATGGAAGATTTTGTCATTGGTTTCAGCTTTGAGATGGGCAGTGAAGTTACACGGGTTTTTCCCAACTAAATGCCCTTGCCTCGCGTTTAGTTTCTCAAGCTCTCTTCTGTCCTCAGGCACAAGTCAGGGACTGTGGAGAGTCAGGAAAGCATGCATTTTCAGGGTCTGCCACGACCATGCTGTGCCCAAGTTGAGGCCAGGTTCATACCAGTTGCCAACTTGATCGTTTTCCTTGTGAGGATGTGATAGTCAGTGGTGGCACAGCCACAGAAATTTCTAGGGATGCAGATTTTAGTTATTGGAATCGTGGCACTGACCCTCAGTATAATCCCATTAGTCACCTGGCTGCCAGCCTGTGTACTGAGAGGGAAAAATAAATCAATTAAAAACTCAGTCAGTTCAGTCAGGCCATAAAATAGTGTTCTGACTACTCCAGAGTGATAGCCCTATCATTAGGGGAGAAACACAGGTGTGATGGTCTAACAACAAAGGCGTTTCACTGTGAGGGTTCTAAATTTAAATGGTAAAGATTCAGCACACACTCCAGTGGTCACTCAGAGGTTCATCGCAGTTTCAAGCTCACAACCTCATTTTATTGCCATTTCTGACTTTAAAACTGACTCAGGAGGGTGTAAGGATACAGGAAAACATCTAATTTTGCCTTTTAAATCAAGTCTAGCAGTATGCCTATGAAGAAACAAAAGAAGTGTGTGAATCTTTATCTTTGTTTTCCTGACCTATTAGGAAAGCCGTGTGTCACCAGTTTTCCCTCCCAGTTTGGCAAATTCTAGTGAAGTTGCTTCTTCACTTATCGAACAGAAATAACCTGCATGTAAAACAGGAATGCCATGCCTGCTTTGCCTGCCTTGAAGGCTGGGACACAAGAGATGCAACGGCTGGGAAACCATCTTCATGGAAAGCAGCTTTAAATTATTTGTTGAGGTTACATTTTAATTTGGTTTATGACTATTCATATTCTACAGTACATGTAAGAAAAAATAAATGGGATTCCATTTTTACTATCTAGCTAGCTAGTCAAAACAAAAACAAAAACAAAAACAAAGTTAGACACATAATCACCAAAATATTTAACCTGAATTTGGTGAAACAATTAGTCTATATACTCTAAGAGAGCAACTGGCCCAGGCTCTGAAAGTGCCAGAGACATGACAGACACAAACGACGGCAGGACATGAAGGGAATACTGAGATAAGGAAACAAAGACAGGGCAGTCACGGGTCCTGAACCAAACAAAAAAAAAAGAATTAGAAAACATCATTTGGGGGACAGCTGGGGCAATCTGCTCTGGGTAGTAGACAATATATCAACAATAAACTTCAGCATGATAACTTATTATGGTTACGAAGAAAACTGTCCTTGGCTTGAGAGGAACATGCTGAAACATTCAGGGAGCTACACTGCTGACAACTGCTTTTCAAATAATTCTTCAAAAATACATAACTAGAGAGAAAACACGTGAGAAAATGTTAATAGTTGAGAATCTAAGTAAATGGTATACAGATGTTTACTATTCTTTTCCAACTTTTTTATATATTTGAAATTTTCAAAAGCCTAAGATACAGAAACATAAGGAACAATATATAAACAAAGTACTTGGGTGCAAGTGATGGAAAATATATTGATTTTTCATAAAAAATTATACATTTCATAAAACTTTGTAAGCTAAAATAAATTCACTGCATTATTATACTGAGGTATTAATTGTTCATTTTATTGAAGAGTCTCACTAACCTTTTCATAAACAAAACAGGTAAATCTTTAGGAAAATATGATAAAAGGTCTCAGGAAAAGATTTCCTTCCGGTAAAAAGCAATGTAGCCCCTGCCGGGTGTGGTGGCACACGCCTGTAATCTCAGCATTTGGGAGGCTGAGGCACGAGGGTCAGTGAGAGTTCGAGACCAGCCTGGGCTACAAAAATGAGCTCAAGGCCAGCCTGAACGGCATAGCAAGATCCTGTCTGAAAAAGACAAGAAAAAGCACTGTAGCCCAATAGATGAAAATGTTATTATTGGAAGAGTGCATGCAGCTAATGCTAGGCTCACACCAACCAGAAGAAGACTGGTGCCCACATGGTCTCAAGAACACAGCTGCAATGGGAGTTAAATATTTCTCTTGTAAAAGAAAGTATCAAACAATGTAGAATAGTTACCAGATGTGATAGTTCGTACTGTACCATACAGTGCCTTCAGCTGAACCACTCTGAGGGAGGGCATGCAAGTACCACAACTAGAAACAAAGTGTGGTCTGCAGCAGGAAATGCTGGGTTTTGCTCCAGAAATGCCTTCTAGAGTAGGAGCACTATAAAAGGGTGTGGAGGAGGGGGCAGAAAAATATCTAATAAGCACTAGGCTGGGGCAATACTTGAAAATAAGTTCAAGACCTTGGGGAAAACATACTCAGTCAGCCTTATCTTACAGAACTCTGGGTGAAGGCATTGATAAATGTTCTCATGAGCCTCCTTTGTTTAAGACCTGTGAGAAATGTTAATATAGCTAAGACATTCTCTAGGCAATAAGTGCTACTTTTTAAGAACAGTAAAAGTATGCAACTATTCTAAATGAATGTTTGGGTTTTCCTGCCCTATCAGAGGGGGACACATTAATTGCTTAAGAAATCAGAAGGAGGGGACTGGCGGAATGGCTCAGTGGTCTAAAGCGCCTGCTTGGGAAAGCTTGGGCGGCTTCAGGGACCGTGGTTCGATCCCCGGCACCACATGCTGTGCCAGCCCTGCCCTCGGGGTGGGCTGAGCCGGCCATAAAATGAGTGAATAAACAAATAAAGGTTCTGAAACAAGAAAAATAAAATAAAATTTAAAAAAATTAAAAAAAAAAAAAGAAAAAGAAATCAGAAGGAATATTTAGGAATGTCTCTTCACAGGTTCATTTGAAAATTAGCTACGAAGAGCATGAGTGTGTCGTGAGTTAACAATTTATATTCATACCATTCTTAGTAAAATATTTTCATGAAAAATATAAATATATATTCTAAATGTGGAGACACATCCTCTGATTTAGAACCTAGTCTAGTATGGACTTCCATTATTGTGGGCTCTTAGGCAATGTACAGAATTTCCTTTAAAGAATAAAATGGCAACTTTAAAAGTACATAGGTAAGAACAAACATATATAGCATTGTTACCTGTACTGTAAAAACAGCATTTTCTTTACCTTATGAATGGGCACTACCAAGGTTGGTTCCACTTTATCTTCAATTTCTTCTGGAGTATAAAAGCAATATAGTTTACCCCCTCTCAAAACACAATACAGCCTTCTCCAAATAGTTAGACCTTCTATCACTTGCTGGAAAAAAGAAAAAAAAATCAAGCCATCAATTTTTAATCATCATCATAACTCTAAATTTAATGCAATACTTAAACTATCAAAGTTAAATCAGGTTTTAAAAAGTTTTAAAATGTGATAGACGTACCCAGCAATGCACTGCAAAATACCATATTTGCTTAAAATTCAAGAGTAAATTTATATCAGAGAAGAAATACTTTTTGAAATTCTCAAAAAGTATTAAACTAAAGGAAACTAGTGATTCCACATAATTCAAACAAAGTCATAAATCAATGCAGCTTTTAGAAACCCTAGCCTATTAAAAAATTACTGCTCAGACTTCCATAGCAATTTATCAAATGACTCAGGAAAATTATTAAAATAACTCCTAATGTTGAAAATACAATTTTCCCTTACTGTTCTCAGAACATTAGAAAATGTTAGCTACCTGGTAAGAATGCAAATTTTCTCTGTCTTAATGGAATCTTTTAGAAAAAGCTATTGATTCGCTGAAGCCCTTGATTAATTATTTACTGAATATAAATAACTAAGGTTATAAATAAATCAGAAGTAGGCCGCACAGAGGCAGCTCTGGAAGCCCAGTGGCCCAGACAGTGCCAAGAGCTGTCTGCTGGAGGGGACTCCGTGTGCTAGGCATGGCGGAGCCTTGCTGTCACCTTGCACTGGAGGCCTCTGCCCATCGCCCGGTGGCCGCAGGACAGACGTACCGACCTGGCTCATGAGCTGTCAGAGGGCTCCAGACCCTTTCCCTCGCCATCTACACAGCTTTTACCAATATTTAAAAAATGGCACGTAGAGGGCCTCTCAGTTTACAAGGTCAGACACTGCCTATACATTAAGGACCCACTTGGAGCTAAAACTGTAGGACATTTGAAGTCTGCTAACCTGCTGATTAAGAAATCCTGCAAAGGCGTCCTCAGCCATGCAGGCTGGCTGGGCGAGCAGCCGGCAGCACAGGTTGCCATACAGGGGAAGCCAGAACGAAGACTCCTCTACACAAAGGAGAAAGAAAAGCAATCAAGATACAAATATTTGTCTATTTAGGACCATTATGCATTTTCTTTTATAATTTTCTTTTTTTTTTTACAATTTTTTACTTCATACAAGGACATACTTTGATATTTTGTCACGTAGTAAAGGGTTACCTATTCAAATACCAGTACCATGTTTAATGACAGAGTCAAATATGAGAAAGTAGAGTGTGCATCACATTAAATCCACTAAATTCATTAGCTGAAATAGCCATGGATGCTTTAATCTTGATGTTTTTGAGACAGGGTCTCACTACGTAGTGCAGGCTGTCCTCGAACTTACTATATACTGCAGGCTGGCCTACTATACACTGTGTAGTCCTCCTGCCACAGCCTTTTGAGCACTAGGATTATAGGTGTGCATCACTGTGCCTGATTCATTTAATTTGGTCTTAAAAGTAATTATTCATTGGAGTTCCTCAAGCAATATGAGTAATCTCTTTTTTTTTTTTTTTGCTCTGGATTCTCATCATCAGAATTAGCAGGGGTCCGGCAGGATGGCTCAGTGGTCTAAAGCGCCTGCTTAGGAAAGCTTAGGCAACTGCAGGGACCGCAGTTCAATCCCCAGTACCACATGCTGCGCTAGCCCTGACCTCAGGGCAGGCTGAGCCGGCCATAAAAACAAATAAACAACAAAAGTTCTGAAACAAGAAAAAAAGAAAAGAATTAGCAAATTATTTCAGCCAACAACCCAAGAAGAAGTAACAGCCCTTTCTGGCCTGTCTGCTTCCCACACCAGTACACAGGCACAACCCACAGGGTGATCTCTGTGCAGGGGTTGGGGACAGGGCTGTGATGTGCTTGAAGTGTTGGAGTGATACAGGGTGAAAAGGGCTCTGAGAGTGACGTACCCATGGACTACAAGCAGAGGTGGGGACCCTGCTGTGAGGGTGTGGGGTGCACCCTCGCAGCTGCGCCTTAGTGTGGGGGAAGGTCTACCACAGGAAAAGGGGCCCAGCAGAGGGCGGGGTACCCCATGTAGTGCGCTGATTTTAGTGAGGTGCCCAGACCCAAGCAGAAGAGTGGCCACAGGCGCTGGCTGATGCTGCAGAGGCACCAGGGACCAAGAACAGTTAGGAATCCACCCAGACAGGGTGACCGCAGCAGCTGCACCCAAAGCCGTGTGCGAAGGGCAACCCGGGACCTTGGTGAGACGGGCAGGGAAAGCACTAGCTGAGCTGAGGTGCACTGCTGTGGTGAGAGCAAGCACGTGCTCCAAAGCTCATGTGAGAGAGATAGAAATGTCACCTCCAACAGGCCCCACTGGCCACAGCTGGGACAATATGAACCGCAAAATAATCAATGATATTAACAGGTGATGATGCAATGAATAAACATAGAAGTATATCAATGCATAACTTGGAAATCTAGTAAGAATGTATACTTACACAGTTTTAAAATACCCCATTTCCCCAATAAATATGCATGAACTACAAAGTGAAAAACAAGAGGAATAATTTTACAGAAGGCAAGCTTAGCAGATAGCACCTCAGCCAAGGAAGCCGAGTGACACATCACTGACACTGGATGGGATGAGGCAGAGTCACAGACGCGCCACCTGATCGGCTGCGGTGAGAATGCGGCGCCGCTGCCAGAGACCCCCGTCCTGAGCCCTAGCCCCAAGACACATGAGGCAACTCCAGACAGAGAGACCTTGGTGCAACAGCTGTCTACTCATCAGAAAGTCAACACCACAGAAGTCAGAGGCAGCCTGGCACACTGTACAGACTGCAGGACACAAAACCATATGAAAATTACTGCAGTATACGATTCTGCACTGGGGATCATTTCACATATCACTGGAAAAATGAGCAATCCCAGTGTAGGGTCTAAGAGCCAGACAGTAAGAACCTACCGACACTTCCTGAGTTCCATAGTCATGACCTAGCTATGATAGTGGTTAATATGCAGTAATACGCTCAGTGGTCAAAAGAGCTTGCTATTCAATTTACATATTTTAAAACACTCTTTCAAAAAATTATGACATTCCCTCAATCTATTATCCAGGTTCATTCATGTCCTCCAAAGCTATATGGAACGTACTGAATAACGTATTCTGTATATCCGATTACAAATAATCTAACACATGGCCTTCAGTTCACATTGGTCCGTACGGAAAGGACTAAAATGTCTGCTACACTCCACTGGTAGCACCTACAGAATGGCTAGCCAAGGGCTCTAATTATTATTTTCCTCACAGACTAAGTAACTCTGAAAAACATAGTTGTTTTTTTGTTTTTGTTACTGGGGACTGAACTTGAACTTTGCACTTGCCAGGTAGGCGCTGATGCCAGTGTGCTATATCCCCAGCTCTGGAAAACATGTTTCTATTTTTTCTTTAATGAAAATGGTTATCTATACAAAATATAAGACAATAGATTTAATGTACCAGTTAAAGGTGAAAGAACACCTTAAATGAAAAGTATAAAGTAACACACAAGTTTTTAACGACTTAGCTAAATTCTACTATGAAATAGTACAAATTTTCTAGCACTTTTCAAACTCTTTATTAATATGTGGTTAAAACTATTTTGTTTCATTGCCTGATAAAGATTATAAAATTTTCTTGACAAATACAAACCTTAAGATACTACTTGGACTATGTCCTTCAACCAGCAAGATGAAGAAAATTGAGTTATAATTTTTAAAACTCCTGTATGTACTCTTAATATTATAGTATTTGGTATTTTATTGTATTCAGACATTAAGTTTACTGAGGAAAACCCACTGCACTAACACATCTGGTTTCCCCACATTTTTTCTGTGCAGTCTGCATGCTCCAGTCAGCAGGTTGTGGGTTCCAGGAGTCCTGCACAGGCCTTCGCTGTGTCTCTGTGGACAGTCACACCACAGTCTCCCTGCTTCCTTGGCCACTGTCTCAGTTACTCTTCTCTCACTGCTGGGACAAATACTCAACACCCGAAATGAAGGAAGGCAAGGTTCATTTAACTCACATTTAGTGGAGGTTTCAGTCCATACCCGGCTGGCTCCAGGGCAGAGCGGCAGAGGGCAGAGAGCAGCGGTTCATGGCGGCGGAAAGCAACAATGGCAGCACAGGGAGGCTCTGTCTTTCTGTCTCTCTTACGTTAATTCAGACTCTGCCTCAGGCTGGGTATAGCACTCACTCTCATAATCCCAGCAGTACTCTGACTCATAATCCCATCCTTGGATCACCCATAATCCCAGTGGATCATGAGTTAGTTTCAAACCCTAGAAGTCGCCTCTGCATGACTATATGAGGCACAAACTGTACCAGCCACCGACACTTCCTTGAAGAATCTAGTAGTCATATCCCTGCAAGACTGAGGACGACCGAGGTCACAGCTCCCTAAGTGGCACTCCCTTTGTAAATGCTGCTCCTTTCCATGACTTTTCAGCAGACCTGGTTGCAAGAACGGGGTCTCCCATGTCCCAGCGCCTGTTCCTCAGGTGCCATAACAGCGACAGCACCTGTGGGGAGCGCAGTCACCCGTTTGCAGCCACCCTCAGCCACTCTCCCAGCCTCTGAGCTGCGCTTTCATATCTACAGAACGTGAGGGTCGTGGGGTCTCTTCAGAGCACCCTCCTCCCTCCCACTCCTTGTGAAGCTTCCACACGTGGACACCCCAAGGTGCACCAGAGGCTCAGATGATCCTCTGCACAAGCTCAGGACAACTTCTCACTCAGTTCAAGCACTCCATATGCAATAGATCGACAGAAATGACCCAAAGGAGACCAAAAAAAAAGCGACTGATGATACAAACATCGGTACACACTTCAGGTTCCGGGTGTTGGCAGGTCACACTATTCGGACAAATTTTCCCACTGAAAATTTCTAAAACTGCTAAATAAAATGAGTTGTAAATTTTTTCCAAAAGGAACTATAAGAAGTTATCCGGACAAACTGGAGGACAAAGGAGAACCAGAAAGTAAGGTGACCACAGAGTTTATGTGTAATGAGCAAATTTACCAATCACAGCAAACCTGTTTGTAAGGGTCAGTGCTCCCGCAGGATCAGCCGCGCAGCAGAAATGCAGCTGCGGGGCCTGTATAGCGAGAAGCGCACCTGGAGTCTCCTTGCAGAAAGCCGCTACCCCAAAGGAATAACCGACAAGCCAGTGGGGAGCGCCAAGTAAGCCTGCCCTGCACTCAGGTCCCACTGCCTCAGGGCGCAGAGCCGCCAGGGAACCTGAGGCTGGCACTCCGGATAAAGCTGCATGGACTGGCAGTGCAGAGAGGCACTCCGGAAACATCGACTTGCTTCTAGTCATAAAATTTCAATTACATTGATGAGCACACAAAGGGAAGCGGATATATAAAAAGGAATCAAGATCTTGAGTGAGACAACCAGTTAAAAACAAAAATTTTTTTTAATTTTATTTATTATTTTTTTCTTGTTTCAGAACCTTTGTTTGTTTATTCACTCATTTTTATGGCCAGCTCAACCCACCCCGAGGGCAGAGCTGACGCAGCATGTGGTGCTGGGGTCCCTGAAGCCGCCCAAGCTTCCCCAAGCAGGTGCTTTAGACCACTGAGCCATCCTGCCGGGCCCAAAAACAAAAAATTTTAGATGTACAAATATTAGACATGACAATAAAATAAACAGACTGTTTACATAAAATCCAAAGTATTGACAATGCATACAGAGTAAGGGGCTGGGGAGATAGCTCCATGGCACAAGTGCCTGCTTGGCAAACGCAAGGTCATGAGTTCAAACCCTGGTCCTGTAAAAAAAAAAAAAAAAAAAAAAATGTATATGGGGGGTAGAGAAAACATAGCAGATATGGAAAGTCAAACAGAAACAAAGACCCTGGTGGGTGGATTCAGTAGCAGATCAGACAAAGCTGTAGAAAAAGTAAAGGAAATGGAAAAAGATAACTCATGAAAATGTCCAGTGAAATACTAGAGAGACAGGGATCCCAAAACATTGGAACCAGGGAGAATACAGTGAGGAAAATAAGCTCTGGTTACAGAAGAGTTTGGAGCAGGGCTCTCTAAATAGATGAGAGACACTAAGTCCAACTGATAAAACACATCAACTACCAACTTAAAAGAAGCTCAAGGATTCTCAAGCATATAAGTAAATTTTACACTTCATTATATCAGAATCAAACTTTAGAAAACCAAAGGAAAATAAAAGATTACTTACTTTCACAGAGGTGACACACTGACAAATGATTTTCGGCAACCACTAAGAAAAGGCTCAAATTACACCTTCAACATCTATGCTGGTCTGTGCCCAGGTGTCCCCCAAAGCCTCATGTGGGGATGGGGCCCAAACTTTTTCCAAGGCAGCTGAATTCAGAGCTTGTGACTGATTCATGGTGCGGTGCTGGGGCTGAGGGCGTGAGAGCGACACACCGTAGGGCACGTAGCCCCCCGACACTGTAAGGGACAGAAAAACGCTTGTCTCTCTCTCCCTTGTTGTTTTGCTCTTTTATGAACAGCTGCCCTCTTCCACGTGCCACCCTGCCTTACAGCCAGATCATTATGGACTGAAACCTCTGCAAACTGTGAGCTAAATAAAGCTTTCCTCCTTTAACATTGAGTATCGAGAATTTTGTCTAAGCAACAAGTAAAGTGAGCCAATACTCAAAAGTAAACCTTCTCTATGCCATAAGAAATATAACAAAAGAAAACCATTTTCAGATTTAAAAAAAATGTTTGAAGGGGCCTGCTAGATAGCATGGTGGATTAAAGCGCATGCTCAGGCAGATGCAGGGGTCAGAGGTTCAATCCCTGGGCCTGCGGTACCGGCCCCACCCCAGAGCAAGCCAAGGTAGAGACTGAGACTGGGCATGGTGGCGCACCTGTAATGGCAGCACTTGGGAGGCTGTCAACAGGAGGGTTACTATGAGTCCAATCTACGTAGTGAGACCCTGTAGACCCTGTACTAATACACTAAAAAAAAAAGTTTGGTAGTAAAACATCAAACATGTTTGATATTAGAAGATCTTATCAAAAATGTAATCTAATGATCATACTTAAAAGAAAAAAAATTATCCTAAATACAAGGCAGAAGATACAAGTGGTATAAAGAAACATGAAGGTAAGCCTAAATATTAAACATATAAAATATCTTACTACCTAAATTAGCCAGGCGTGGTGGCGCACTCGGGAGGCTGAGGCAGGAGGATTGGTGCGAGTTCGAGACCAGCCTGGGCTACAAAAGTGAGCTCAAGGCCAGCCTGAACTGCACAGTGAGAGCTTGTCTCAAAAAGACAAAAAAAAAAAAAAAAAAAAAAATCTTACTACCTAAATAAATATTAAATGTATAAGCTACTGTGTAGAAATAAATATTATTGCACAACAAAAACCTATAACCTAGAGAAATTTAACACTTCTAAAATCGTTCCACTATCTGAAAAAAGGGGAAAATTAGCATTAAGGGGAATTTTAGAGTTTAATAAGATGAATGGAATAAATGAGGGACAATTTCTAAAAGACGATAAAAAGAGTGGATAGCTGTAATCAGGATAGGGAAAAACTGAACTGATAAAAGTAATGAATCCTTAAAAAGTAAAGAAAAGATTCTGCCAAAAAAGGTAACTGGAGTGTAGGCAGGCACGGGGGACATGACACAGGCGATCACGGCAAGCCCCAGCCCAGCCATATGGACATCCGACGGTGCACACAGAAGGACTCAAAAAGTGCCAGTAAAAATAGAATAATTCTTAAATTCTCTAAAAATTAAAAGCCAGTTTAATGCTGCTGAAAGAGGCAGGACAATAATGCAAAAAAGATAGTTTGGGTTAAAGAACTGACAATAACATACAATTTAAGAGCTGTGCGCATCAGCGGGATACGGTGGCACCCACCTGTAACCTCAGCACTTGGGAGGCCGAGGCAGGCACTTGCCTGGACCACACAGTGAATTCAAGGCCAGTTTAGACTACATAGGGAAATACTGATTTTTTTAAGTAGTGCATCAAATGGCAAAGGTTCAAATTATATAAAATGAAAACAGATGTAACAAGAATAGAAAGTTCACAACCATAACAGATCTTCCCGTACCTCCTATGTAATGCAGACTACAGACACCTAACAAAAAGCCACAGCCAGAGACCACGCTGGCAAATAACAAACTTGACATGCATACTGTCAGAAGGAGGGACAGAGGTACAAAAAGCTAGCATCAGGAAAGAAAGATACTGCTGCGAATACTACAGAAATTCAATAAATATTAACATATGATGCACTTTATAATCCTTCATATTAAGGTTTATAGACTTCAAAGTTACATCAAATCTCTATGAAAATGTAACTTACTGACACTGACCCAAGATATAGGAAAACTGAAAAAACCTGTAACTAAGAAAATAATTGAATCAATGTAAAAGAAATAATGATATAATCATATTATGAAATACCATAAACACATAATGAATAATGAACAAAAATCAAATTACGAGGTAGGTATAAAATGATTCCATATACATAAAGTTCAAATCAAACTAAACTGGGGAAATAGCTCAGTGATCTAAGCACCTGCCTGCCAAGCGCAAGGACCTAGGTTCAATCCTCAGTACATGCTGTGCCAGCCCTGTGCTGTGCTGGCCACTGAAACCAGGCGTGGTGGCGCACGCCTGTAATCCCAGTGCTGGTCAGGCCGAGCCAGGAGGGTCACTACGCGTCTGAGCTGCATAGCGAGACCTTGTATCAACAACATAAATTAAAAAACTGTATTATTTAGAGCAGGACACACAGATGGCAAAACCCTGAAGAAAAGCAAATACACAAAAGCTGACAGCTACTGAAAGCAAAGCAGCACTGGCAGCACTTCATTTCTTGGCAGGGAGGTTGTTACACAGACATGCGCCTCACAAGTACTTGTTAAGCTATGTGTTAACATTTCATACTTATTCTCTATTTTGTGAGTATTTCCTACCATGAGCTTAAGAAATATTGTTGTAAGATCACCAATCCCACGAGCACAGTCACCAATCTTCACAACAGCGGGTACACTCACTATAAATTTTTGTGTACTTCTCTTAGAAAATGAACAGGAATGAATAATTTAAATCATATCTCTGAAGTACTTCATTAACAGATAAACTAATCTAGCAAACTCTTTAAACCAAATTTCACAAACCCTGATCACTCAACCTCTTTTCCCACTGTCCTATATTCTTTTGGGAAAACTCTAATTACAATTATTCAGAAAGAAAAGAGTTAAAATAAATTTGTCCTACCTTCTGTCATACTGTCTACCGCCTGCCAACACAAGGGTTGGCATTCTTGACTTCACACCTACAATGTAGTAGTTCCTTGATTGCCAGGTAGGAGTGATGAAATCAATTGCAAGCTAAAGATAAGGACTCAAAAACCCAAAACCTCTCTATGTCAGTAAGTTAGCTTTATAAACAGACAAGATAAGACTTGCATTCCTCATGGATAAAGGATCAATACATTTGAAGAAACTCAGAGAATCATGCATGTCTACATCACCTATGCCAGCATCTACTTCAAGAGAACATATCAAAAACAGAAAGTTACTGTTATGAACACATCTATAGTGACGTAAGGCGTGCAATAGGAAGAAATGCAGATACTTACCACTGCCATTAATAAACAGATTGTGAGTCTTGAAGCTATCCTCAGCACTTTCCAAGGTTAGGGTAGTATGAGCGAGCAAATGATACTTGACGCCACTGACAGTGAGAAAGAAGACATGTGGTAGGTATCTTTGTATGTTTTTATTACATAAAATATTTAGATGTCCAACAACAAAATAAACAACCTGGTTGAAAATGGGCAAGACTTAGACATTTCTCTAAAAATATGTAAAATGCCAATAAAAACATGCTCAAGATCACTTGTCATTTGAAATGCAAATCAAAGCACAACAAGACACACTTCATACCTTCAAGATGGCTGCTAGTAAAAGGAAGAAACCTAAAACCCTAAACAAATAAACAGCACAAAACAGTGGAGACACTGGAGCCTCTGTATAGAGCTAGGAGGAATGTAAAATAGTGCAGCTGCTGTGAAGAATAGTATGGAGGTTCCGCAGGATATTAAAAGCAAAATAACTATCCGTTCTTTCTTATATACCCAAAGAACCGAGAGCAGGGACACGAGTAAAACGCACCCCTTGCACAGCAGTGGGTTCCCAATAAACAGCAGGCAAAAAGCCTTTAATGTCCATGCAGATGAACAAAAACGGAGTTCAAGACAGACCCGCAGATGTGGGTCCCGTTAGTCGTGGTGCAGCGCATCCTTAGCTAGGGAAGGGAAAGGAAGCCAAGGAAAGAGTGTGAGGAGCACACTTCAGACACTTGCTTATTCTGGTGATATATTCATACCGTGGTACTCTGTGGTGATAAAAGGTGTATTTCTGCTCAGTAACAACTATAATTTGTGCTAGGAATCTTCATTTTATTCCATGGTTTTCATGGATTTCCTGCTTATTTTCTAAAAGAGTAAAACCTTAAAGTATCAAAGAGAATGTTAAAGATAGATACAGACAAACTTTGGAGAAGAGATTGACAGGAATTTTTTGCTGTGTTTTTCTTTTTGTTTCACTTTGTTTCTGGAGACAGGGTCTCCCTTATGTAGTACAAGCTAGCCTTAAACTCACTATGTATAGCTCAGGCTCTCCTCAAACTTGTGGTCTTCCTGCCTCAGCCTCCTGAGTGCTGGGATTGCAGGTGTGCACCACTGCACCAGGCTGGGATTTTTTTCTTAATTATATCAATGAGTACATTTCATGAACCTTTTTTTGCCTCTTCTTAATGTGTTATTTTTTCCAAGTAATGGGGTTTGAGCCCAGGCTCCTGTACATGCTAGGCAAGCACTCTACCCCTGAGCTACATCTTCACCCATTTTTAATTGTTTTTATTTTGAGACAAGGTCCCAAAATAGCTAAGTTGCCCTGGTTGGTCTTCAATTTGCAATAGTCCTCTTGCCTCAGCTTCCTGAGTAGGATTACAGGTATGTCACATGTCCAGCCTAATAAAATCTTTCTAGCAAAAAACATGTGTGTGTGTAGTAAGCATGTAATGTGTGCACGAACCTCAATAAATAAAAGCAAACTGTACAGAATGTTATGCCCCTGGAGCATGTCTCTTGGTTTGTGGTGTACAATTGTTATAGGCCAGGGATATTTCTCAATACACAGTGTTTTACATCATATTTACGTAAGCAAAGTTGTGTATGTCTCCAAATCTCAACCTGATATTTCAGACAAAACAATGCCTAAAATTCAAGTTATATTTTGAACAACTGAGATATAATCATATATAAATATTACACTTTTGGGAAAATTCGCTCAGCATGAGCAATTACTACAGTTACTAGATCTGAGAGGAGTAGCCTCACACCTGGTGTAGGGTATTCTCTGTTTTTAGTAACTTATCCTGAGTATTTCTACAGAGTCTTACATAATTACCTTTCATTTTTGTCGAGTATCTACACAATTAATCCCCTAGAAGTCACAGAATTATTATTTTGATGTATTTTTTCTTAGTGCATGTTAATAATACATAATTATTACATTAGTTTTGGAGAACTGGTACATAAAGTTGAAGAATTATTAAAGGAAGTTGGAGAAAGATCCAAAGTAATTAAGAATGGTAATTAGAGTGGAAGCACTACTATTGCTACATCCCAAACAGCCAACCAGCACTATTAGTTGTATAGTATCAAGGTGCGGTATGTTAAACATTACCCAACATATTATCTCATCACTAATAGTCTTACAGAACTACATTTTAGAAAAATAGATAAGGATTTTAAATTAGTAAAAATCATAATTTTTCCCACATAAGGTAATGGGAATTACCTTATGCAGATTCCCTACTAGCTGAGCACAAAGTGTAGGTGTTGTTTTATTACTGACAATAAATAGAACTGTCTGCATTGCCGCTTAAGCTACAACAATAAGCAAATCAGGATAGGCGCTCTCTTCAAAGTAAGAAAAAGCAAACAGCAGATAGCAGGTCTGCAAGGCTATATTTAGCATGGTAATGGATTAGCTGACAGCAGAGGTGTTTACATGGGCAAAGGTAAGGAAGTCCTACACACAAAAGCAGTACTTGAGCAGAGAACTGAATGCAAGCAATTTGCCATGAGAAGGGAAGAAGGAAGAACATTTCAGGCAAAGGACAGCCAATGCACAAGCTAAGGTGGGCACACAGTAGGCACTAGGTATATCTAAGCACACACTAGGTATGTCAGCCAAACAAGGATGCCATGGTGGCTGAAATACTGGAGAAGGGGAAGGGTCAGGGGAGACGTCCAAAAGACAAGCAAGGGACAGACACCATACACAGCAATCTCCTATGGCATGATAAAGACATTGGATTTTATTCTGAGTAAGACATGAAGCAAAGTGTAGGTGGTGACTAGAGGCATGTGCCAGGATCTGACTTGTGTTGTAGTGAAATGATCCCTCTGGCTGTGGTGCAGAAAACAGATCTACAGGACTGAGAAAAGGAGGAGCAAGTGGGATGCTTCTATAGTTGACCTGAGCTGATGCAGGCCTGGACACGGCGGGGAGGCAGGAAGTGGTAGCATTCTTGATACATTCTCAAAGATGACTCACTGGGAACATCAGACATGAAAGAAATGAGTCATGGATACCTTTATGTCTTGCTCTAAACAACTAGAAAAATGCAACTGCTACTGACAGATGGAGATAAAGAGGTATAGATATGGGGAGAATTTAGTTTTAGGCATGTACATTTGCTATCTTTAGATAGGAAGATGCATTACTAAGTTGGAAGTTGGGCATATGAGCCTGAAGACAGGAAAGTGGACATGGTTAGTGAAACTTTAGGCATATAGATGAAATTAAATGGAAGAAAAGTCAGGGCAGACTACTTGTCAAGTACCCTTTCATTCAGACTTTAATTGAAGAGCAATGAAAGGACATATACAAAGTATTTCCATCACTGAAATAGAAGAAAAAACGAAGTGGTATTCTAGAAGCTAAGTAAAAAAGCTACTTAATATCAAATGATCAATTGTGTTAATCTGAAAAACTCAAAAAAGGAATGCCAGTGACTAAACATCAGATATGGTAAAATGTGCATCCACGTTGACCTCGACAAGAGTAGCTTCTGCAGACTAAGACAAAGGCACCAGGATGGAAGTCAACTTTCAAAGAGAGCATGGATGGAGAGGAAATGGAACGCAGACACTATTTTCTGTAAAGGACAGCAATGGAACACAGGTTATTTCTGTATATGTATATGTTGTGGGAATGATGCAACAGAAGAGAAGTTGGGAATGCAGAGGAGAGGGGGAAATGTCGAGACACCTACGTCTGAGCAGTAGTGACAGGGTGGGCTCTCATGCAGGATACGGGCCCAGACGCAAAGCAGTCCACAAGCACAGCAAATGCAATGGTAATGCTGATAGACTGGCACATCTAGAGATGGAGAAGGTTACAGTTCTTCTGGTTACTTCAAGAATATCAGTAATAAGAAGTCACTGGCTATGAATGAGGCCTGCAGTGGGCAGGGTGTCTCAGAGGCAATGAAAGAGGATATCATGTGAAAACTCTTAAAAGAGGTCAATGGAAGCCTATGGAAATAAACTGTAGTCTCATACTCAGGACCCCCTTCGCAGTCGGTGACTGTCTACAGAAAAGGACTGTCTTACTCAGGCTGCCGCATCTGGTCCTCAGGAGCACATGTGCAAAAGGTGTTTTTAAAAATTTATTTATATTATGGCCAGCTCAGTCTGCCCTGGGGGTGGGGCTGATGCAGCATGTAGTGCCAGGGATTGATTCGCGGGTCCCTGTGGTTACCTAAGCTTGCCTAAGCAGACACTTTAGGCTGCTGAGCCATCCCGCCGGCCCTGACAAAGGTGCTTTAAAAGGAAGACTGAAAAAAAGAAGAAAAGAGGTGCTAGGTGGGAATGAAATGAGACACCATGTAGTCTAAGCTGCGTTGGAGCAGGAGGACAGAGGAAGAACTGAGAAACCTGGGAGGTGGTGGATATGGGGACAGCTACTAGAGAGACGTTAGAAGACACGCAATGGTGCCACCCCTGAGTGAGCCATCGCGGAGCAGAAGGCTGAGAGGTCAGCATCGGCAGAGGCAAGAGTCGTGAAACTGAGAGGGCATGGTATTCAGTAGGCTGTCCACATGTGGGTTGTCAAGCAGGAGAAGTGCCTGAAATGACAGGAGAGAGGAGAAAGAAAAACAGAGAAACCTGAGTTTTGTTTTTAGGTGTGACGTAACATATTCTCCTTGACCACCAAAAACATTTGGGTAATTTTTTTGTTTTTATGGCCAGCTCAACCTGCGCTCAGGGTGGGGCTGGCGCAGCAGGTGGTGCCTAGGATCGAACCATGGTCCCTGTGGTTGCCTAAGCTTGCCTAAGCAAGCAGTTTAGACCACTGAACCATCTCACCGGCCCCGTTTGGGTAATCTTAATTGTATGGACATATTCTTTTTAAAAATGATTCTGTGAAATCTGATTAAATTAACTGTGATTTTTTCTTAACTTGACAAAATGACTTATTAAAATTTTAAAAGCAAGCCATATTACTGCATTTTAAAGGACATGGAAGTTATACAATAACTGTGCTGACATTATTCTGGAAAAATAGATCATTTATTAAAAATAAACTTATTAATTAATTTTAATTTTAGGATGTCATTTCAACATACATGGAATCTGAAGTGCTGTTACCAGTGTGCACAGGGAATCCGTGCTATGAGCTCAGCGCTGGCACTGCCAGCGCCGGCCAGATGGCACCTGTGCAATATAAAGTTATGTGCTGACCACATCACCAGTCTAAACCATCTCTCCTGCCTTCAGAGGTGATTTTTGTTAACATAGCACTGTCAGGTGCACATGTAAAACAGTTATCACTTCCCACGTATGACACATCTGAAAATAACAACACAAGAAGTTACTGGTTGCCTTGTCTAAGTATGTTAGATAAGGATATAGCCAAGCAATAGATGATATGACTATTAAAATGACTCAAGATGCTGTAATAATTTCTGCGAAAAGCTTAATAAACAGTGTAATTAGGAATATTTAAATATCTGCTAATTTAAAACTTGGAAGGAAAATATTAGCTCAAAATTGGTAGTGGATGAAAACCGCACCTAAGCATCGGTTACATGCAACAGTACTATAATTCTATAGCTCTATATGGTCAGTGGAACGAATGCCAATAAGCAACGTCGTTTGACAGCTCCTTCAGGGATGCAGGACAGCTGCTCTGCTCTACATGATCTGATCCAGACAATGAAGTTCAGAGCACGGAACCGACATGGAGCAAACCGCAGGGACCCCGTCATGACATGCTGTCTTCAAGCCTTATACAGAAAGCTCTAAGTTAAGGTCCTTTTTCAAACCAAGCAAATACATAGTGACCACGCCTTTAAAATCCTGCAAGAATTTTGAGGGCATAAAGTGATGATTTATTGATTCAGTATAATACATGAATATATTATGTATGTGACTGCTGAAAAAAATCACTTTAATTAATCAAGTGAACAAATTAGTTACCCATAGAAGTTTAATAATTCCTTAGTTATATTTTTAAAAGTTGCATTACCAATCCAACCACTACATCTTTAACATTATTTCTAAAAAAAGCTATTTTTTTCCCAAATAAATGTTAGTACACTTACTTTATAACTTCCACCTATTTTAAAATGTAGTATATGGGCCCGGCAGGATGGCTCAGTGGTCTAAAGCACCTGCTTAGGAAAGCTTAGACAGCTGCAGGGACCTCGGTATCCCTGGCACCACATGCTGCACCTGCCCTCCCCTCACGGCAGGCTGAGCCCGCCATAAAAATAAATAAAAAAACAAAAGTTCTGAAACAAGAAAAAAATAAAATAAAATAAAACATTCTTTAAAAAAAGTGGTATATGGATTGTTTTTAAAACATTTTTAATAAATCATTTTGTCAAGTTAAAAAAAATCATACTCAATTGAACCAGTTTTCACAAAATCATTTCTAAAAAGATCTATGTCCATATAATCAAGACTAATGTATCAAATAGTTATAACATAATTAAATCAGTTATTAGATACAATGGACAAATCTCACTAACAGAGATTCAGTAAACTGAATTCCACAAGTAAGATGAATAAGTGACCACACCATGAAGCACACTAAAAGTTACCAAGATGTCCAATCTTCTTACAGCCCCAGCAGCGATCTTGAGTTGCTTCATTTTTAAACCATTACTAATCACAGTATCACTGCTACCAAAACCAACAGTGACTTCACTTTTAAAACATTTCTGTCAGGATAGCATTTTCTGTCTAAAACATTGCTCTCATTCCTTTCAGTCAACCCTAATGTTGAGTTTCCAAAAGTTTAATTAGCCACATTTTTTTCTACCAAATAAGACAATTGTTAACACATTTTGCTGCCTGGGGGTATGGTATAAAAATGGTATAAAAATAAGTAACTACTTAAATGGTAGCCTGAAAAAAATGTACTTGTCAGGAAAAACAGCTATATTTGGTTCCATGGCCTCGCCACAATACTAGGGAAGACACATATTGCTTTTTACATGCCATTTCAGTTAAAGACTGAAATCTGAAGCAGAAGTCTTTAAGATTCAATCAGATAATTATTAAAGAAATAAAATCAGTCACTTATGCATTCTGTGTAGAAGAGGATAGTTAAGAAAACATCAGGTAGAGGGGTCCTGAACTTCGACTGCAGCCCAGCAAGCTCTAAGTACAAACCAGGAGGAAGAGCAGAAAGCTGGTGTCGGAGAACATCATTCAGTGTAAGTATATGAAAGGTATTAGCATATCTTTTGCCCAACTTTAGTGGTATAAATAAGCAAATGGCATGCAAATTTCAAAGGAAATCTCCATAAAGAAAAGTAGATTTACATTTAGGGATTCACAAAGTAGAATAATGAATTTAAGTAGGGGAATAAATCCTCAAGAAAAAATAATCCTTACTAGAAAGAATTTAACACACAATAAATGCACAATATTCTCAAAAATAATCTGGCCCTAAAGGAGAACTACAAGTTCTCACATAATTTAGATTCTCTTCTCCAGTGTGGCTTTATTGGAAAAAAAAAATTATGCAAGTGTGGCTTTAAATGGAAAAAAAAAAGGTCCAGCAGGATGGCTCAGTGGTCTAAAGCACCTGCTTAGGAAAGCTTGGGCGGCTGCAGGGACCATGGTTGGATCCCCAGCACCGCATGCTGCGCCAGCCCTGCCCTTAGGGCAGGCTGAGCGGGCCATAAAAACAAACAAACAAACAAAAAGTTCTGAAACAAGAAAAAAAATTCAAAAA
>PVJA010022098.1:0-34713 GCA_004027025.1 Myocastor coypus
TTTGGTTCTCAAGGTGGGGACTTTGGAAAGAGCTGCTGGGATGTGCTTGAGCCCCTGGAGCTGCCCAGTGACCCCACTGGGGGTCGCTGTCATGGAGACTCTCTCTCCTGTCCATGCTGCAGCCCAGCTCCAGCCAGTCCAGGCTGCCTCTGGACCTGTGTGGACAGGCTGCCCACAGGTGACTCCTGCCCTGACCTCTGCACCCTCCTCTGAACACCCGGCCTTGAAAGCTCCAGGGCTGCTGCGTAGAATCTTGACCAGAACTTTAGTTTCAAGTCTGTTGTCATCTTTAAGCCTCAAGCTCCAGCCTGGGGCTGGTGACAGTGTCAATCTGCAGAGAGTAAGAGCATTAGGGGAAACGAGAAGGCCCTACAGGTAGACCAGCTGCCTCCAAGGTGGAAGTAGGGGCGGGAGAGGGGGAGTCAGATCAGTGCACACGGAGGCCCCTGGGGCCCCAAAATGCTAAGGCCCCTCTTCCCCAAAGCCACTCTCCTGTTTTGCCCTCAGAATGTGGAAATTCTCTGCAGGCTCCGGGGAGAGAGGGAATAGGGTGCATGTTGCCAAGTCTGTGTTCTCACACCTTGGAGTGCCTGGGGGTGGGCTCAGCATTCTTAAATCACTTGCCCAGATGTTTGCAGGGGCCAGGGTCACACCCAGAGAAACACTGGCCATGGCACATCGATCCAGAGGACGTGGTTGCTCGGCTCAGGATGGTCCAGGAAGGAGGAGCAGTGCCTTCACTCCAGTGGTCCAAGAAGTGTTTTCTAGGACAGATTCGGGCTGCCTGCTCACAGCCCCAGTTCATTTGCGTACTATCTATTTCTCGAGCGCTGGCTGGGTGCTGGGTGGTGTTTTGAGAATGCGCTGCAGGGAACGAAGCTGACCAGTCACGGGCTGGGCCAGGCCGATGGTCTAACAAAAGAGATGAAGGATAGAGAAGACCAACAGCGAGCGGCAGTGGAGCTCAGTGGCTGCTCCGCAGGGGCCGTGCTCGGCTCCCAGAGGCCACTTTGTGCTGTCCCTTTGCCACACCACGCTCTCCTTCACTTGCAGTTAGGAAGGGCCCTTGTTATGGCTCACCTGATTAGGCCGGGCCCACCACCAGCAGGCAGGTGGTCTCCTTTGGAGCCTGGGCTTCGATGTCATAGTCATTTTCATGGTTCTGCCTGCGGTGTCCTGGGAACAGAGTGGTGGAAGTGCCTCGTGGCCCAGGCACTAACGCAAGGAGACGTGGTGCTTCCCAGGTCCCTGGAACCAACTGTCCCAACACACTCAGTTTCAATGTGTCACCATTAGCAACCCTGGTCTCTCTCCACATGCTGGTGACGTAACTAACAAGGAATTATTTCCCAGGGTCCAATCAATCAGCCAATAAATCATCAACCTACAGCCATGCATGCTGGGTGAGAGAAAGGGTTCCCAGCCTCCTGGCTAGCCGAGTGGATTCCACTCTGCCCCTGTGCACACCCCTCTGCAGGATTTTAGAAGCCAAGTGAGAGCAGCCTGGAGTCAGTGTTCCTGGCGCTCTCTGCATGAGGCTACGCCTTTGAGCTGCTTACATGCTGGAGCTTTATTCCTGATACGGGATCCCTGTACACTAGGAGTGATTTCATCATGCAGAGGGAAACCAAGCCCCAGCAAGGGGAAGCAGATTCTCAGAGCTCACGCGTCACCTGCGGAGCAGGGTCTGGGTTCAAATCCGCACCCACCTGCTGTACCAGGAAGCGTTTCTGCTGAGATTTTTAATCATACATGGCGAGAAGCCCTGGAAGCGGATGTCTTCTGTCTACGCCTCCTGGGCCCTGACTGTGTTAGCGCTGGCTCTGAAGTGGCGGCCAGCCACAAGGACCCACCTGGGTGGCTGTTCATCTCTGTGGGAACTCGTGGGCCCTGTGCTGATCTCATGCCTCTTGGCTACAGGCTTGTTCCCAGCCCCCCCCCTTCAGTGTGGGTGGCAAAGCAGAGGGGCAGCCTGGGCAGGGGAAGGGCATCTCGTCCTCACCTCAGGATGCTCAAAGGCCTTTCACAGGGCCAGAGCCATAACACCTCCAGCTTCCTTCCCTTCCTGTGCCCTTGGCTGAAGTGGGAATTAAGGTGTTAGGGGGCCAAAGTGGCCCTGCTAGAGGCCAAGGGGACTGGGAAGGACAGAGAGAGCCGCGTCTCCTCGCTGACCAGCACTATCTGTTGCCTGTCCACCTGTCTGCCACACACACACGGGGGCAGAAGCCGTGACAGTTCCCACATGTGTGACAGGAGGGTGGAAGCCACTTTGGGGGCTGGAAGGCAGCCTTCACCAGCTGGCTCCGCTGTGGGAATTGTCGCCTTCAGCCCTTTGGTGCCCAGAGGGGGAGGTGGCTCTGGTTTATTAGGCCATTTGCTGAGAGTGAAAATGGGGAAGGAGCCAGCCCTTTCCTGGAGGCGGGGCTCAGGACACCCGCAGCCAGCGGGGCTCCGTCTCCCTTGCCACGGAGGTGGGGGGAGGCTCTTGCCCATCCGAATCTGACTGTTTGTCCAGGTCATGAGTGCTACCCAGAAGCCCTGGGACACCCTGGTCCATCGGCAGGAGCCTCCTACAGCTCAGAGGACAGAGGACGGACAGACAGGGTAATGGCTGTGCAGTGCAGGGGGAGCTGCGATCTCAGGCATGAGGGAATGCGTGGGGTAGAGAAAGCGGGGGTAGAAGCATCCCAGGGCACCCCATCCCATGTTACCTGCTTCTCTGAGTTGTCACACTCTCCAGCTGTCACCTTGCCTGATCCTATCCTGCCTTCAGCCCAAATGGCACCTGGATCAGTCCACACCAGTCACCATCTCTGAGCCTCTGCTCCCCAGAAGGTGCCTTTGCACCCTGCATTCTGGGTCCCCACGGCCATCAGCCTGTGTTGCCATGACTCAGTCACTCTCTGCCCCTTCTCCTTCCTTTCCTTGGACTTCGATGGTTCTTCCTGCCACCCCTCCCCCACACACACACACACACACGAAGACCCCACCTTTCCTGGACTTCGGAAGCTCTGGAGTCAAGGACTGAGGTAGCATGTGGAAGTTTCATTTAGTTACTTTCTAAGGAACGACACTTTCCCTCCATGGTGGCAGGGAACAAGGCTCCACTCCTCTGCTCACGTGGAGAGGAACAAGAGAGGTCTGTGGCCGTGATCTTGGCACTGGAACATGAGTCTCCCAGATATGTGTGCTTCTGGCCAGCTGGGGCAGAAGCCAGCCTCTTCCTGCCCTCTTCCTGTTTCTCCAGAGGTCCTGTGTACCCCACCCCAAGGTGCTGGAGCACAGCTACATCCACTTCCCAGCACGTCTAAGGCCCACAAACAGCTGATGCTCAGTGTTTGGGTGGGTGGATGGGATGGATGGATGGATGGATGGATGGATGGATGGATGCGTGGACGGATGGATGGGTGGATAGATGGGTGAATGGATGGATGGATGTGTGGATAGATCAATGGATAGATGGATCAATGGACAGATGGGTAGATGAACAAGTGGTTGGATGGATTGATTGATGGATGGACAGATGGATGGGTAGGTATATGGATGGATGGGTGGATGGATGGATGGATGGATATGTGGATGGATAGATGGGTGGACAGATGGATGCGTGGATGGATGGATGGATGGATGGATGGAAAAGTAGATGGATGGACAGACAAGTAGATAGATGGGCAGATGGATAGACAGATGAGTGAATGGATGGATGGTTGGACAGGTATAGATAGATGGATTTGGTTTTCTCCTCTTGTGAGCTGCTCCAGGATATAACCCCAGTGCCAGAAGTGTGTAATTGATTAGTGGCAGAGGGCAGGGAGGCTGGAGAAGGGATGGGGGTGGCTGGTGGCCAAGGTCACCAAGGTTATCTCACCTCAGACAAATGTCACAGATATTCAGAGACACAAAGACCAATGATCTTTCTTGAAGTTTGTCGTCTGTTTTTTTCAGTGCTGGAGGTTGAACCCAGGGCCTCATGTATATACACCAGACAGGTACTCTGCCACTGGGCTACCTCCCCAGCTCGTGTTATTTGGAAAAAGCCCTTTCTAAGCTGCCTAGAATGGCTTCCAATTTGCAGCCTCCTGCCTCAGCCTCCAGAATAGCCAGGATTAACCCTGTTCTTTGTCAGTCTGTTGACCATTAAATCTCTGATGAGTATAGCTCCTGTCTGGGGTCCAGCAGATTCTTCCATCCACACCACGGCAGGAATCGAGCACAGAGCCACACGTACATTAAAGGGCCCAGGACAGTGGAGTGAGCATTTGCCCCTTTCTCAACCCACCTGTGTCTCTGTTGCCTCTCAAAGGTGGCCCAGCTGTTTGCTGAACTGAAAAAGAGGAGGACGGGGGCTCCGCCTGGGCACCAGCACCAGCTCAGCTTCACAGGAGGCTCTGGCCAGCCCTGTGGGACAAGAAGGCTTCCTCAGGCATATTCCACAAAAGCCAAGCTCAGACACAATTTCAGTTAAGTGCCGTGTTTTGTGAGAAACCCACGAAGGCCCTGAAATATGCTTAACCCAGAACCCCACCATCATCTTGCTATATTACCTGACTCCAGGTTGTCTATCTTCCCTGGTTGTCTTTCATACTTTTGCCCTGCTAGGGTTTTACGTGGGTGAGGCACATTTGCCTTCTGCATGCCCTAAGAAAACTTTGGAAGCAGGAGGAGGAGGAGGAGGAGGAGGAGGAGGAGGAGGAGGAGAGCTCTCCAGCTGCTCAGATGTGAGCCCGAGGAATCAGGGACCTCACACATCTGGTTCCCCTTTCTCTCCAGCATCCAGAACAGTGCCGTGCTGAGCACAGAGCAGATGATACAAACGTTCATTCATTCATTCATTCATTCATTCACCCATTCACTTATGCATTCATTCAACAGCCACCAGATGACTTCCTTTGAGTCTCTGCACCTAGAGTGATGTGAAACCTAGGATTTTAGATTGCTGTGGCAGTTTTTATCTAAGCCACTGAGGACCCTTCAAAACCCACTTGCTAGCCAGGCATCATGGCACAGACTTTAAATCCCAGCACTCTGGTAGGCTGAGGCGGTGAGGTTGCAAATTTGAGCCCAGCCTGAGCAGCTTCATGAACTAGCAAGACCCAGTCCCAAAATCACGAGTGAGAATAGAGCTGAGAATGTAGCTCATTGTGGAGGCCCTGAGTTTAAGCCCCAGTACCACAGGTTTTTCCTTTCTTTTGTCTTTTGCCGAGTGTAACCCATGCGCAGCCACAGTGCCAGGAACCCAAGATGTGGGCTGACAAGGACCCGAGCCCTACCCGGAGTCACGGCACCCCAGTGTGCGGCTCACCTGCCTGCCCTCCTGCACCCTGCCCATGGCTCAGAAAGGGAGGCATCCTCTTCTGTCCCTGCGCAGTGCCCAGTCCTGAGTCTGCAGGAGCATGGACCTGGGAGATGTACAGCCTCCGAGACTCTGGCTTTGGAAGCTTTGACATATGGGAGGAGGGGACCAGCCGTACCTCACTGGGCAGTGGCTGGGGTGGGGGTGGGGGCCTCAGGAAGGATGGGGGAGGCTAGGAGCAGAAGGAGCTCAGGCCAGGGTCAGCTGAGCCTACCTTACCTTTAGTAAACAGTGACAGCAAGTAGCAACAGGCCCCTCAGCAGTGTGACAAAGGAGCCCTCTGATAGTAACCCCCATGCTTCCCAAGCTAGCTTATGCAAAATAAGACCAAGCCCTTAATTAGCTCCCAAGAGTGAGGAGTCACAGGTCAACATTGCCCGTGACTGGTGGGAGTCTGTTCCTTGGCCTGGCTTTCAAGTCCACTATCCTCGTGTGGGCCTTGGTTATAGCAGCTGCCTTCGAGGGCCTCCGCTGGTTGGATAAGCTTGGCTCTAGACCACAGGAGAGTCACTGTCCTAGGGTACCAGCAGATTCTTGGGGTGACCATGGTCACTAATGGGTGAAAATACTGGTTGGAAAATACTGATTTTCCTACCCATGTAACAAAGGGCAGGATCAATCTTTTTCTCAGACAGGGTCTCCCTATGCAGCGCAGGCTGGCCTTGAGCTCACTTTTGTAGCCCAGGCTGGTCTTGAACTCACACTGATCCTCCTGCCTCAGCCTCCCGAGGGCTAGGATTACAGGCGTGCACCAGGCAGGGTCAATCTTAACGAGTGACAGGGCTGAGAACGGGGTTCCCTCTCAGGAGAAGCCGGTATTAGCAGGAGAGGAGACAGTGATCTAGACAGAATCACCCCTGGCCAGCACACGGGGTTACAGGAGCACAAATAAAATACTCCAGGCACATCCTGGACCCAGGACCTCAGGAGCCACTATCCGTCACTGGGGAGGGTCCTGGGACATGGCCAAAAGCAACTGGCTGTCCAATGGCCCGTGACCAGTATTCCTGGTCAGCTGTGACTCAGGCAGGTCATTTCGACTGTCTGGGCCTTGATTTTCCCACCTGTAAGACCATGGGGTTAGGGGACGTCATCCAGTGTCCACTCCTATTGCCTTTTCCATAATCTCATTAAGGGACCTGCTCTTCATGGTCATCATCGGGGTGGTGACCGCGGCCCTCACGTCTGAGCATTTTTTCACACATTACCAGCATCAGGCTGGGTGTGAGACAGCACATACGGGTAATCCCAGCTCCTCAAGAGGCTCAGGCAGGAGAATCACATGTTAGACGTCATTCTGGGCAGTGTATGGTGAGAGCATCTCAAAGTATAATTTTTAAAGGACTGGGGGCATAGCATGGCAAAGCCCTCGCCTAGCCGAGCCTCTGCATAGCCCTGGGCTCCATCCTCAACACTGGAAAAAAAAAAAATCTAATAATAATGCCAGGGTCAGTGGTGATAATGGCCACTACCGTGCTTTGAATGATGTCCATGGGCTGGACACAGGGTGGCCTTCATCAATGCAGACTATAGTCTTTGAAGGAGAATTCATTGGCCCCGTTTTACAGAGAAGCAAAGACCAAGGCCAGAGAGCTCAGGAGGCCTGTGCGGAGTTCCCTGGCAGTGACCATTGCCAGCAGATGAGGAGGAGGATTTTAGCTGGACCGTGCTATACATTCACTGGAGCCTGCAGTACTTAAGTCAGCAGCTGGAGAGATTTTTCCCAATGTCAAGACTCATACAACAGTCCTGAATCAGACAGCGGACCCTAGCCAGCAACCCTTCTGGTCACCACCAGTCTCCATAGTGGCCAGACTTCTCTCACCAGGGCAGCTGCTGGTGCTCCCAGGAGGTGTGAACCCGGGGCCACCTTCCAGGCTGGGGTGTCCCCCTGACTGGCACGTTGCTACAGACGGGCCATGAAGGATGAGCAGAAGGCGTCACTGCAGACAGAAGAGGCCTTGGTGAGACAGTTGGGCCACCTGAACGGAAGCTTTTGCTAAAAACCCAGCCAGATCCGGATGCAGCTGGCACCCTCCGGCCAGCGCAGTGACTGACCTGTGCCTGGACCCGGGAGCCTGCTAAACCAGAATTGGCCCACAGGTGAGGCCCTGACCCTAAAAGAGAAAACTCAGGCTTTCCCTTAACAAAAAGGCTGCTCTGTGATTAGTGGCTCTAAATAGATAGAGAGGCCAGTACAAGAAGATAAATAAGGAATCCCCCAAACTGTGGTGGTGCTTGTGCTCTGCTGATACCAAAGCCAAGAGTAATTAGCACCGTAAGGTGGGGGGATGAGGGTGGACTGCTGCTCCTAAAACACACTAATTAACAGTTACTAATAGTCTTAATAACGCTGGAAGGCAGCCTTTCAATCTCACCACTGGGTGACTGCTCAGCTGCGCTGGGGACCCACCACTCCTTGGCCATGAACTTGAACGGGTTCCTTTCACTAATGCTGTTA
The DNA here is from genome assembly GCA_004027025.1 of Myocastor coypus. NCBI lineage: Eukaryota > Metazoa > Chordata > Mammalia > Rodentia > Myocastoridae > Myocastor > Myocastor coypus. Next base: position 7,815 of record PVJA010022098.1, read on the forward strand.
GGGTGGGCAGGGGGGAAAACAGTGATTATCCCTGTGGGGAGAATGAAGGGGGCATCATCACTGCCAGGGGCAGAGTGGCAGCGCCTCTGAGCAGAGCTTGTTCAGACAAACGTCACCTTCCCCACGTCTTCTTTGACCCTTGAGATAGAAAGTTAGCGGTGTGACTGGCACCCACGTCTGGCCCTATCTGCTGCAGGCCCAGCCCTCAGCCGCATGCAGTAGGAAGACCCACGGGATAGGGTGGGAGAGGAGGAGAGCGGGTGTCATGCAGGTGATCCGTGGCCCCCACCTTCAGGGAGCCCAGCAGGAAGGAAGCGTGACAGCAGCCAGCCTGGAAGATGCAGTCACAGCGGTGATGGGCTCATCGTGAGCTCTAAGCACATGGTTCCCAAATGCCTTTCTCGGTGCCCTGCTGCAGCGCCATGGTAGAGCGGGTGCTTAGCGTGTGCAAGGCCCTGGCTTCCGTCTCCTGTGCTACGAAGAAAGGGGAAAGGAAAGAGAGAAACAAAATCAATGAGATCTAGACACTAGGCTGTGTTCCTGTGTGGGGCTGTGCTGTGTATGCAGGATGTGGTGTGTAATCTCTGAAGTTGACTAGAGATGGATGCTTTCCTGGATCTGCCACCAAGTTGTACACCCTCCCCAAGGATGTGGGTGGCATCTCTGGATCGGGAAACACCACAGTCACACATTTATTTGCAGGGTGTGCTATAGGGTGGTGAGTGAGGCCAGGCATCTCGCAGTGCTGCATGGGAGATTCAAAGAAGGGAAGAGCCAGCTTCTGTCTTGCATTCCCAAAAGAAGAGGCCCTGACAGACATCTCAGGTGCCAGAGGCAGCCCAGGCTCAGGTGACCGATGGAGAGGAAAATCCCTCATTCTGGTCCTTCACATAATGGCGAGAAGGTCCTAGTGTCAGAAATTCCCTTCTTTTTTTAAGTCTGGCTAATATTCCACTGCTAGTGTGTGCTACTTTGTATTGGTCCATTCCTGCTCTGTGGATATATGGACTGCTCGTGGGCTGTTCCTGCAGGTGGGTATTGGGAACAACACCGCCATAAGCATTGTTGTACAAATACTCATTTGAGTCCCGTTCTCAGTTCTTCTCAGTGTACAACTACCTCCAGAATGGCTGAGTTATATAATAGTTCTGAATTTAACTTCTTTATGTGGTCTGGGAAACGGAACCCAGGGCCTTAACACTGAGCTACATTTCCCTTTTTTTTTTATTTCACTTTTTGTTTTGAGATACGGTCTCACTAAGACTCTAAGTAGCACAGGGCAGTTCAGCTTGGAATCCTTAGCGTCAGCTTCCCAGTGCTGAGGTAACAGGCATGCACCTCCGCACCTGGCCTATGTTCAACTTTTTGAGGAACAGCTGAACTGATCTCCCCAGCAGCGCCACATTCCAGGGTCTCCGTCTCCTCACTCACCCTGAGAGCCTTCCTCAAAACCCGGAAATGCGGGGGGCGGTGGGGTCTCTTAGCTCGAGTGGTAACTTCTTTGTGTTGGGAAAGGGCAGCTTCACTGTGCCCTGATTTTTCAACTATTTCAACTTCTCTTCCTTTCCCCTCAAGACAAAAATGGTGTGATTAAAAAATGGCCAGGGAGGAGCCTTGGAGAAACGCAGCTTCCGGTCATCAGACACCCTGTGTTAAGGTTGGCATGGGTGATACCTCCCACCTTTAACCTCTCACCTTTAACCGCCTCTAAAAATGAGGCTAATAATCATCATTGTCTGTGGATCCGATGAGCCAGTGCCTCAGTCAGGCCCATGAACACCACCGTCAGGCCCATAATAATGGTTCAGTCAGCGTCAGTCATTCCTATAGCTTGTATCTGGAATATTCCCCAAGGCCACTGTGTCTAAAGGTGTGGTCAGCAGCCTGTGGTACTGTTGGGAAGTGGAAGAACCCAGGTCTCTGGGGCTCTTGGAAGAGCCACTGGGACCATGGCCCCTGCCCTCTTTCTTGGGTTTTCAGACCTCCTCCTCCACAGGCCTCTGCCAAGGTGTTCTGTGGCACCCCAGGGCCCAAAGCGACGGGGCCAGGCAACCACAGCCTGAAATCTCTGGAACCAGGAGCCTAAATAAAACTTTCCCCTTTAGAAGTCAGTGATCTCAGGGATTTTGTCACGGTGACAGACAGCAAGCTAACAGCCATGTCACCCGTAGGAGCACAAGTCACCGTAATGTCTGAGCCTCAGTTTCCTGCTGTTCAAGGCCTCTGTGAAGGAAAGTAAATAAACATGTCTCATACACCATCCCTTCCCGTAGCAGACATCACCCACTGGTGCCAGCCAGGCTCTTCCCCCAGGCCATAGAATTCTCCTCAGTCCAGTGTCCCAAAAAGCATCCATGGCACCACCTTGGTGAGTTGGACCCTGTTCAACGTTCCAAGTGAAAATCTCCGTTCCATTCGTTGCAGCTGTTTCCCTAAAAAACAACCAGAAAAATAGGCTTAGGAGCTGAGAGCTCCTTAACAACCATCACAGTGGGTTTTGTGCTGAGTGTCTTCGCTAGGCCGGCAGCTGAGCGTCCCCCGGAGAGCAGGCTGGAAGGGGCTTCAGCTCGGTGAGAAAAGGCGGGAAAGAAACAAAGATTTGGTGGGGAGGGAATGCGAGCTGGGGACCGATCAGAGCGCACTATAGCAGGGCAGCCCCTGGGGCTGTGCCCAGGGTGAGGGAGGGGAGCAGGCTGCAGGCAGAGGGGCTCCCCCCCGAGGGGTGGATTACCAGCTGGTGCCAATTTATTGCACCCAGCTAAAGTGAATTAGCGTGGGGCCGAGTGTGGGAGGCCCACCCGAGGGTTGCTGCCGGCAGAGTAAGAGGCTGTTGGGGAAGCCTTTTGGAGAAGCTGTGGGAGCTGCTGGGAGCTGCGGGTTCTCCTGGACTGCTCTGCCGGGGCACCGCGTCAGGCTGGCTTTCCGGATGAACTTGGCTGTTCTCCTCAGAGGAGGAGCTGGGGACCTACGCGGTCACTGAGAACGCGGCTACGGTCCACTTGAGCAGACCTCTGGGCTTCCTCTTGGGCGTCGCTTCCTGGCTCTGGAAGGGAAGAGGGTGCCCTCCTCGGGCTCCTTGAGCAGCTCGTCTCAGGGCAGCCTCGCACAGTGGCTACTTTAAAATAAAAAATTTTTAAAAATTGTATTTGGTTAACCCATGTTTGCAGCACTGCAGCTGCATTCCTTGTGGGGCCCCGGCACATGCGCGTAGCACAAATTGATTCCTTTCCCAAACCTTTCTCCCCAACCCCAGCCGTCCACCCCTTGACCTTTTTCCCATTTGCAAATGACTTATCTCACTGTTTGCTATGATCGGCCTTTCATTTTGCTCTTTATTTATACTCTGACTTTCTCAAAGAGAAATGAGGCAATACTTAAGCTTGTGTGTCTAACTTATCTTCCTGAACATTAGCAATGATAAAGGTAGAACTTTGGATAGCTGAGGCAGGAAGATCACAGGTTTAAGCCCAGCCTCGGCAACTTAGCAACTCAGTGAGACTCTGTCTTAAAAACAAATGAATAAATTAATTAATTGATTTAATTAAATAAAAAGGGACTGGGGTTGAGAACTCCCAGTACCATCCTAAAAGTTTTTTTTGGTCAAGAGGCACATCCACTTCCTGACAAGTTACTGAAGTTTGCCCTTCTTCACAGCAGGCTAGTACTCCCCTGGGTAGAAACACCGCATTATCTTTCCCTTTGTTGTTGGACTTATAGGCCATTTTCAAGAATTAGGTGTTATGAGTGCTGCCATTCTAAATATGACGGTGTTGCTGTAATAAGCTGTCTCTTACTCTTTAGGGAAGATATCCAGAAGGAGAATAAGTGGCTCAAATTTCCAGTCTTCGTTTTTTGAGGACTCCCCATACAGATTTCCATAGGGACTATAATACTACAAAGCTCCTAATTTGACATTTGTCTTTGTCCCCTGCCCCGTCATTAGGGATGCCTGGTAGTCTTCTACTTCAGACACATGGCTTCTTTGATGTCAGTACGTGACAAAGTTTCTTTTCTTAAAAATGAAAAGAAAAGAATCTTGAAAACCCATCGGCCTTCCTCCCTCTCTGCACAGCCAGAGGAGCCCCAGATCTCAGGGGACTGATTAATTCCAAGGTGTGTTAATCACCCTCGTGTGGCGAACCCCCTAGCCCTGCTCTGATCGCCAAAGACACCCCACGCCCGCGCCCATGCTGGTGGCCAGAGCGCGGCAGGGAAGTCTGCATGCTGGAGCACTTGGTTCTGAAGATCGTGAAGGGGCTCTGGCCATGGGTCTGTGCTCCCCCTGAATTAAGCGGCCAATCCCATGGCAACCACCAACATCTAAGCCCAGATGAACCCCAAAACAGCATCTTTACCCCCAGCTAAACCTAGGAAGATTGGGAGGGGGAGTGTGGTCCCCTTGCCCCATGGGAGGTATTTAAAAGGTGGCCTGCCAGGTTTCACGGGAGAGGTGGCATGTTTATTTAGTATTTACTTATTTCAGTTTTTTAAAATAGCTTTCTTACCTAGGGGAGATCACACGTAGTTAGTGTGGCATCATCCTAGATCCCACCCCTAGGGACACTCGCCTTCAGAGCATTGTTCAAGCCTCAGTCAGCTACCATTGTTCAGCTACCTCAATCATATGTGAAGACTATGTCTATGCAATGTGACCGAAAAATATGCTGGAGCAGGGGTGTAGCCCAGCAGCACAGCAGCTGACGGATAAGAGCAAGGCCTGAGCTCCATCCCCTGCACCAAAAGAGTGCAGTGAATGCTTGGTTTTCTTGTAATGTGTTACAGTAAAAGACACATTGCGATAGATCCCAAGCCCTTACTTCAGACACACTGACCCCGTCATGCTTGCCGCTTTCTGAAGCAGTTCCGGAAGTCCTCTTACGTGAGCGTCTTTCATTGTGGTTTTGAGATCCTGAATGTATTAAAGACATCTATGTTTTGAGGTCATTTTGACTTTGAGGAAGAGCTGGAAGTCATTCTGCATCTGTTCTGGGTGAACGAGGCAGATAGGGACACACAGTCGAGCCCTTACAAGCCTGGACGGCACTCAGAAGTGACATTCACAGTATTTTCGATCATACCTCCTAAGGACATGCGGATTTCCTGTGTACCTGTGGATTTAACATGTCTTTACATGCTGATCTGGAACCTGCTTTTTTATTGACACTCTGAAAGATGTGACAGTCACCTTCCTTATCTTCAGCTTCCACGTGCTGAAGTGGCCCACGGCTTGAGGCATTAGTTGCAGAATTTCTCGTGCTGTCTCCCTTCATCTTGGTCTTAACCCACAAGGGAGGTGCCACGGTGTCTCCATTCCTATGGCTGGGGTCTCTGGGCTGTGGAAGAAGTAAGAGACTAGCCAGAGAGGCCACTGTCACACTTCCAGGGCTGGGACAGGAACCCAGCCGCTGGTCTGTGCTGTGTAATTCTGGGTACTTGCTACTCTGTCCTGAATCCAGGCTCATTGGATGCTTCTGGCTGTGAGAGGTGACCCCTGTCCCCAAGGGCCCAGCCACTCATCCGTCTAATTTTACAAGACAGGGTCTGGCTACATAGCTTAAGCTGGCCTCAAACTGGCACTCCTCCTGCCTTTGCCTCCCAAGTAGTGGCACTGAAGGCTTCATAGGCATTTAGTGGGCACCTCCTGTTTACATGATGAGGCTAGGTTTATAAACATGAGATGATCACAAATCTCACGAGGTGGCACTGGGAGGAGTCACATGGAAGGACTCCTTTCTTTCCATCATAGTTTTGTTCCCACTAAAATAAAAGACCAAAAAGTAAGACCAGTGTAGATTCTCATGGCCATGCCCAGGCTAACTAGGGTTGATTTTCACCCAAGCAGCCCACAGGACCCAGGGTCTGCAGCCCTCACCCACCACCTACAAGGGCTGCTGTCCTCGTGCCAGCCCCTGGGCAGGAGCAGAGCGGGACACTGCGACCCGTGGGTGATGAATGGTAGCTCAGGTTCTGTCTCCTGAGCAAACCAGGCAGATGAAAGTGAGCAGGGGGCAGCAGGCCTGGGGTGTGGGTCATTGTGACTCTGCCGGAGACCCCAGCCAGGAGTTGAAGGTCATCCCCTCCCCAGCTTGTGACAGAGAGAATCAGGCCCTGCGAACTCACAGAGAGGGACAAAGATGGGCTCCAGCCCCCAGGAGCATTCTTTTTTTTTTTTTTTTTTTTTTTTTTTTTTTGACTAAAAGTGGTTTTTGTTTTTAAAAACCTGACAAATATTTTTTCAAAGGATTTTTTTTTCTTGTTTCAGAACTTTTGTTTGTTTGTTTATTTATTTTTATGGCTGGCTCAGTCTGCCCTGAGGGCAGGGCTGGTGCAGCATGTGGTGCTGGGGATCAAACCGCGGTCCCTGCAGCTGCCTAAGCTTTCCTAAGCAGGCGCTTTAGACCGCTGAGCCATCCTGCCAGGCCCCAGGAGCATTCTTAATAGAAAGTGACACAGAGTTGGGGGCTCAGGGCTGGAGCACTGCAGAATGGCTCCAGAGCCCGTGCCAGGCTTTCTGCCTGGAGCGGAGGAGGCACAAGGGTTTCTGAGGAATGGCATACGGCAGCAAGGGTGGCAAGACAGTCACATGTAAACACAGCTTTTAAAAACCTGTAGAGGAGCTGGGGAGATAGCTTTGTGGCACAAGTACCAGCTAGGCAAGTGCAAGGTCGTGAGTTCGAACCCCTGTCCTGCCAAAACAAACAAACAAACAAACAAAAAACCTATGGAACAAGCAAGCCCACAAAATTCAAATCCCTCAGTCCCAATATTTTCTCCTCTCTTCTGGTACTAGGGATTGAATCTTGGCCTTTAATGAAAAACTACGTCTCCATCCTTTTGTTTACTTTTAATTATGAGGTAGTATCTTGATAAATCACTGAGCTGCCCGGGCTGGTCTCTGGCTGCTTCTGAGTGCCTGCTGCAGGCTCTCAGAGTGCTAGAGTTACATAGGGGTGTGCCGCGTGCCAGGTCAGTCCAGATCTGTGCATGCCCAGGGGTTCAGGCTGGTGGGTGGTATGCGGGGTGGGGGAGGGGTGAGTCAGTGGATGGGAGAGAAAGCGCCTCAGAGCCTGGCACGTAAGTCACCCTGGATGCTAGTGGTTATAGATTTTAAAAAAGGACAACACAGGGCACAGGACTTGTGGGTGAGACAGGGCTGTGGGAGTTAGGACCCCTGAAGATGAAGTTTCCAGTACTTATTAGGTGAGAACTCAGTGAATTCCCACAACCAGAGAAGCAAATGAGATGCATGCCCTGGATTTGCATAAGCAAATGAGATGCAGGTCCTGGATTTGCATAATCGCTGTCTCTGCCTCATTGCCACATTGTGGGGTGCAGTGAGGAGGGCAGCCCCTTCCTGGCCCGGATACCCCGTGTGCCCAAGGCTCTGCGGGATCCCCCATGAATGGTGTTTTAATGATCACTCAAGTGGCATTTAGCCTACGATTAAGAGCTGGAAGAAAAGCACTGACCAAATGGGGTGATCATTCCAGAGAATTCACCCACTTAGGAGAGACCTGGAGAATTCACCAGGGCACAAAGCAGTCTCTTGACTAGAACAGACACCCGGAGGCTCCCAGACACCCCGCTGGCTGGGAAGGAAGTGGCTTTTAGTAGAGGACCTGGGTAGAATTGCGCCAGCATCACCCTGGCTGGCTGCGTCGAGACTGCTGGGCTGCAGACACTGCGCCTCCTGCTAGCTCTGATGCAGCTGTCCACACAGCAAGCCCATCCTGGCCCTCCCCGAGCTCGAGGCGGAGTCTGCTTGCCCCCAGAACGTGTGCTGTCACTGTCCTCCTGGCATCCTCTAGAGGAGCCAAGGGAGGCTCTTCCTCTCACCCCGGGCACTCTGTCTCCCTTCACCTCTGCCTCGCCCTTGCCTCCCGCTGCCAGAACTAATCTTCGCTCAGAGGCGAGCACATCCGTGCAGGAGGTCAGGAAGGCCAGCCCTGTCCCCTGTTACCTTACAAGCATTCCCTGCCCGACACCATGGTTAGTCATGCAATACCTAGAGACAGGGACTGATGGAAATGATCCCTGCAGGTCTGGCAAAGCACCAGAGACCAAGGCTGCAGCCCTAACACCTGGAGGCTGAGGCAGGATGATCAATACATGTTCAGGGCCAATCTGAACTACATAGCTAAGTCTTGCCTCAAAAAAAGAAAAAAAGCAAAGAAAGAACCATTCCGCAGAAACCCCTGCCTTGTGCATGTAGCTCATTAAAACTCTGCCACCAAAGCTGATGGTGGAAAGAGCCTGTCCCATCTTATGGGCACAGAGTCTCCAAGGGACACCCCTAGGGTCTGGAGTGAAACCGGATCAGCCAGCCATCCTCTGTGCCTCCCCAGCGCTGCCATTGTGCATGCCATGAAGGGAACTCTCGGGGTTTGGATGTCTTTTTACTAAAAAGTTTGCTGAAAGAACAATTAATCTCTTTATCATAAGCAGCTTGGCTGCATTTCAATACTGGAGGGGAAAAAGAAATCCAGCAGAACAAAACCTTTGTGTTTCTGCCAGCCAAGAATAAGGATAGGCTTGTCACTTCATGCACCTTTTTTTTTTTTTTCTTTTTTCTAAATGTCCTTTTACCTTTTTATTTGTATATGGAGGCTTCAGCTATTCTGTTCTGAGAGACAGAGAGAGAGAGAGAGAGAGAGAGAGAGAGAGAGAGAGATTGTCATTTGCATCCCCAAAGGTTGTACAGCTTCCTTGTGAACCACCATGCAGAAGCACAGAGGCATACAGAGGCAGGATGTCAAAGGTCAAGGTCAGTCACACTGCTGGAAGTGACCCAGGCCATGAGCACCACCTGGCCTCATCCTGCACCCCCGGATCCCCAGGGAAGGAAAAACACAGTCCGTGGAGTTTCCCCAGGTGCACACAGTGCTGGGGCATTCTGTGTGACACAGACTGTGCTCCCCCAGCTGCCCACTCAGGCCAACAGAGCTGAGGCCAGCAGAGAAGGACAGGAAGGTGTGGGAAAGAGCAGGGGAACTACCATCTAAGGGCCGAGCCTGAGCTTGGGCTCTTCTGAGATCGGCCACCTTCCCTCAGTCTCTGCCTCCTAAGTTTCATGGGAGGAAACCGATAACATGGTGCATGTTGTGAAGTTTTATGCAAAGTCTAGACGCAGCTGGTGATACATTGAGAGTCCAGGAAGTGAACCCGGTTCTCAGGGCAGCTATTTTATCCATTTCGTAGCAGCCTCAGGCACTCTGGTGTCACATAGGAATAGCAAGATTCTGCCTGGGAGCCCAGGAGTCTGCTGCTGCCTTCCTTTGGGAGCACCTGCTACATCTGGGTATGGATTAAGGATTCATTTTCCGATTGTCAGGTCTAATTGTTTATATGATCTCTTGTCACCATGATTGGCTTCCTACGTAAGGGAAGGGAAAGGAGGAAGAGAGGGAGAGAGGAAAACATTTGATTATGTGTTAGTCAATTTGTCGTTGCTGGGATAAAAACCCAACAGCCACAAGTTAAAGGAAGAGAGGTCTAATTGGGCTCACAATTTGCAGTGGTTTTGGTCCTAGTCAGTTGGCTCCAGTGCAGGGAGGTGTGGCACAGGGGTGTGGCAGAGGAGTGTGGCAGAGGAGAACCAGTCCATGGCCAGGCAGCAGGGGCAGCATGGAATCAAGGGAAGAGGAGGGACATAGACACCCCAGACCACACCCATGTGACCCATCTCTTCCACCAGCCTTCGCTTCCTAATGCCACAGCCAGCAATAAACCCATCAGTGGACCAGCAATCCAGTAAATAATGCCATACACCCGTGACCCAGTCACCTCCCCAAATCCTACCTGTGAGTGCACGGGGACTTCAGGGTATATCTAATAATACAAACTATAACAGTCAGCACTGAGCCCATTGCTTTGACTGGAACATGCAGCCAGGAATTCCTGGCCTGTGTCCCCACCCCAGGAGTGCTGTTTGTCACCACACTGGTGCCATGCACACCTGCTGGATGGGATGACCTCTTATCAAGTGCGTTGCTTCAGTCAGTGAGATGCTACCTGGTGTGACAGAGACAGGAGCTCAAAATGAGTTTGGCTGTTGATTTGTTGATTATTCATTTACTTACTTGCAGTGCTGGGGATGGAACCCAGGACCTTCTGCTTGCTAGGCAAGCACTCTAGCTGTGAGCTACATCCTTATCCCCTTATTAAGTGTTGAGATAAGTTCTCATTAACTTCCCTAAGCTGGGCTTAAATTACCAGCCCTCCTACTTCAACCTCCCAAGTACCTGGGATTAGAGAATGTAAGGCATTCTTCTGGATCTGAAGGTCAACATTTCTCAGATGAGGTCCCTGGAATCGAGAAGTACATGAGACAGAGAGATTGGTTCCATTTAATTAGCCTGGTCCCCTGGACCAGGTTGGGTCCTGGGGTTACCCAGAGAGAACTCTGAGAGGCGAGGGAGGATTCCCTTGGTGAGACGCTCTGGCTGTGGCCTGATCACATCTGAGGCTGTACATAAGGAGCCACTGTGGGGGTGGCGGTCACGTGGGGCAGCAACAGTGGCAGCCAAGCTTGTGTCGTAGTGTCACCGTACCGAGGCCCGACATTTCTTATTTAGATAATTGATGTGGCCAAGTTGAAGCTTGTCCCTGTGATTGCGTGGTGCCATGGCTTTGGTAGCGCAAGGCTCCGTGAAGAGTGACAAAAATCAATTTCCACTGTCCACGGAGTGTTGTTTGATTTATTACTGCTGGGAGAAGAAATTCTTTATCTCTCAGCCCTTCTTGGAGAGGCTTGGTTTACATTCTGCAGGGAGGGACTCTATAAAGGAAGCTGTATTTGTCCAAACTTGGGTATTTTGATAACCTTCCTTGGCTATGTGGAAGCCTGAGAATACTCCCAATTCTTACAACCCTCTGCGGTCTGTGATGAAGTTATGACAGGTACCAAGGGATCGCTTTTGGCAGTGTGACCCTTGCACCTGTGGGGCTGGTCCAAGCAAGCAGCACTCAGGGCTTCTGTTTTTTCCTGAGCACTGATTAGAGGAAGGAGGGGGCCCCTGGGGAAGGGAGGGAAGGATGGGACTGGGATCCTCACTGTCCCTGGAGAGGACACCAGCATGCTTGAGCCTCGTCCACTTATATGAGCCATCCCATGACCTCCACCAGGCCCTGAGGTCCCTTTAAACCTTGGCATTGGGCCAGCGAGATAGCTCAATGGTCTAAAGTGCCCGTTTAGGCAAGTTTAGGCAAGTGTGCAGGGACTGTGGTTCGGTCCTGGGCACCACATGCCATGCCAACCCCACCCCCAGGGTAAGCTGAGCCAGTCACTAAAAAAAAAAAACCCTTTGTGTGGCACAGCCTGCACCTGCTTCTGAATGCTTTGGCCCCAGCATCTTGAATTTGTGACTTCTTTTTCAGAATCCCGCTTGCCCTCAGGCACAGCATGGTCCCCAGCTGATCACTGCCCCTTATGGGACAACAGAGCCAGCTTCCCTTCCTCCTTGCAGGACACTCACTGAGGCTTGAGTTATGCTCCACGGGTCCCCCAGCTCCAGCCAGAGGCTCCCCTGGGCCCAGCTTGTTCTGGAAACCCCTCTCTCTCTCTCTCTCTCTCTCTCTCTCTCTCGACTCACTCCTCTCCACGGGGCCTTCAGCCCCCTTCATTTACTATGAGGCCCCCCTTTTAATTGAGTACTGTACCACCCAATCCTCGTCTTGGTTTCTGCCTCTGATAAGGCCCATCCAGGACAGTAGGCCAGGGCTTCCTGCCAATATTTTACAAACCACTTAATTAATTTGTATTCAGTACTTCTGTGTGCCAGGCATGGAATCAAGGGTTTGAAATGCATTGTCTCGTTTAAGATTACCATGATAAAACGAAGCCTAAGGAGCTGTTCTCCTGGAGGCTGGCGTGCAGCTGGAAACAGCACGCTCTGCCCTGAGGCTGTCCTGCAACGCAGGGGGCAGGGGGCAGGGGGCAGATGGGAAAATACTGCAGCCTCGCCACGACTCTACCAGGTGCTCTTCTACCCTTTCCAGAATTTCCTCCATATAGCAGCCAGAATGGCCTTGAAAACATAGCAGTGCAACTTATAAAACCCTCTAGTGGCTGTTGAATCATCCACCAATGCGAAATACAAACTTTCAGCTGGATATAGCTGTGCACACCCGAAATCCCAAAACTCAGGAGGCTGAGGCAGGAAGATCTCCATGAGTTCAAAACCAGCCTGGGGTACAGAATGAGTGCAAGGGCAGTCTGATCTACAAGATAAGATTCTGTCTCAAAAAATCAATCAGAGGAACAAAGGCAAACTTTTTCCCGCCATAAGGTGGCCATAGGGCCCCATCAGAGGCAGAAACCGAGATGAGTATTAGGTGGGTACAGTGCTCAATTAAGAGGGGGGCCTGATAGTAAGTGAGGGGGGCTGAGGGCCCAAGGAGAGGAGTGGGTCAAGAGAGAGAGGGGCTTCCAGACCAAGCTGGGCCCGGGGGAGCCTCTGGCTGGAGCTGTGGGACTCACGGAGCATAACTCGGGCCTTTTCCCCTATAAGGCAGTACAGCCTTTTGGTAGAAGGCCAGAAAATAAGTATTTTAGCCCTGTGAGCTGTGTGATCTTGATGTACTTGTTCAGCTCTGCCACTGTGGTGCCGAAGTACACCCAAGAGATGTGACTGAAATGTACTGAGAATATTTAATTTTAAAAAATATTTATTTACAGTATTTATTACAGTAAAAGACACTGTCACTTATCACCCTCGAAACCTTCCCTCTCAGTTGAAATACACTTTTCCCATTGTTCTTGCTGCTTCCGGAAACAGTTCTGGATGCCCTCTTTCCTGTAGTTTTTACAAAGTGCACCAAAGAGGGCGAATGCTGGAGCACCGTGGCCTCCGCGGAGAGACCCGCTATGAGACTGTGTGCCATGACGCTGTGTCTTCAGCCGCTTGAGACACTGGGCAATTTCTGTCTCTTCCCTAAAATCAAAACAGGCAGGAGAGTTCAACGTTTGGAATCCATTCTAAACATCAAGGCAGTTGCAACCATGCAGCTCTGGAGGGCCTGAGACCCTCTTCCAGAAGCCCTGCACAGTGACTCCCTCTCACGGTTCTGTGGCCCTCCTCAGGAGTCATCCGGGCACAGCCCACTTACCCTCCCACAGATTGTGTCATCTTTTCCTGGTCACTTCCTGGGGTCTTCCCATCCCTCTGGGAGGCAGATGGGTTTCAAGGCTGTCCCACCGTGGCCAGCACCTTCCAAGACCTGGAGCCCAGGGTCTGGGACCCAGTAGGTCTTCAGGATCTGCTGCTCCCATCATCCCTGGGGGCCCCATCACCTCCCGTCAGAAGAGCTTTTCAAGGACAGAGATGGCTGGAGTTCTAGCAGGCTGTGGCAGCTGGAAGGCAAATCTTCGAACCCCAAGTACTAGTCCTCACTTCTCCCTCCCGGCCAGTTGTCCTGGTGAACAGAACAGCTCCCGGGAGGGTTTGCCTGAGCAGATCCCACCCACTTCAGGGGTCAAGCCCAGGACTACAGGCTAAAGACACCGGCCGGGAGTCACTCTCAGAATGGGGCGCTGCGCTCACTCGGTTAATTAAGGCAGGATTTAGGAGCTAGTGAACATCTGGGCAGCAGGTGTTGCTGAGGCTCAGCTTCCGGAAGGAAGCAGCACCGAGTCGCACCAGCTGCCTCCAGGGCTCCGCCCGCTCCTGCAGGAGGCAGCCTCCCGCTTGCCTGGCGTTCAGCTTCGTGGCATCTGATGCCTCTCGCAATGAAACCTGTGTCACCTGCCCAGCAGAGCAAACAGTCATCATCACGACAGCTGTGACCCCAAGGGTGCTATCTGTTCCCTTTCTTATGTGACACTGGGGGACAATGGTTCCCAAGTAGCACACACTGACAGAGGGCCAAAGGGAACTTTTAGAGGCAGTCGCAGATACAGCTGGCATTTGCTGACAGCGATCCTTGAACACCATGCCAAAGCATGCAAGCGTTAGCCCAGGGAACAGGTGTCAGAGAGGAGCTTGCTGGGAGGAACCTGGCTGATGGGAAGTGGCACCTGAGAGGGCTAGGTGGGAGCCAGGAGCCAGGTGCAAGACCACGCACGTGTCTACAACCACATGCCTCATTTTCAAGGCTGAAGACAGTGAAGGTGGCGTCAAGATCCAGCGGCTCAGGGCTCAGTCTCAGTCCCGGGAACCTGGATTCTTTCCAACAGTGCTAGCCAGGATAATAACGATACATCCCCCTCTGGGATACAGAGAAGAGTAAGGCACTTACAAGGCTTTCGCTTCCTCTTCACCCACCTCTTCCAGCCCTGTAAACACCCGTCACACACCACGGCTGCAGAGCCTCACAGGGCAGCACCTTCCGCCAACACCTGCTCTCAATTGCTTTTTTGTCAGGGCGACCGGGTCAGGAGAGCTCCGCATTCCTGGTGATGGCTCTGCTTGCCTGCATCTCACTCTGCTCAGAGGGTCAGTGTGACCTCGAGGATCCCGCTGGGCCGTGTCCACGCCAAGGCCCTGCGGGTCAAGGATGCGCTCAAGTTCCCATCCCCCACTAATATTTACACCCGCAGAACCACATGAGAACAGGTTGGCACTAGCGCCATGTCCTCACTCCTACCTGCCTGGGAGGCGCACGCACAGGACTGCTACGGGACCTGGCTGAGGTGGTGACCAGCGCTTTAATCTTCTGCAGTTGCTCGAGGCAGGAGTCTGCACAGCAGAAGAACAATTAGACAACATGCAAGACCCTGCACTGCCTGAGCCCGGGCCTAAGATGTGTCTCCGTCACATGTCTGTCTGTCTGCAGTGCTCTAAGCTGATATGTGTCCCTTTCCCAAGGAAGAGGAAGGAAGCGTGTGGGGAGGGATGTTTGTCTAAAATCAGCTCATGAAGGGCCAGCCAGGTAGCTCTGTGAACTAAAGCTCCGGCTTAGGCAGGCACAGGGCCTGGGGTTTGATCCCTGTAGTACCATGCTGGCCCCACCCCCAGGGCACACTGAGACTGCAACTGTGACTGATACAGGTGGCATGCAACTGTAACCCCACTGCTTGGGAGACTGAAAACAGTAGGATCACTACGAGTCTGATCTTTGTAGTGAAACCCTGTACTAAAGACATACATACATACATACTATCTTAGTTACATCTTACTCGTTGCTGGGACGAATACCCGATGCTCAGAATGAAGGAAGGAAAGGTTTATTAGCTCACAGTTCGTGGAGGTTTCAGTCCATATTCGGCTGGCCCAAGGCTGAGTGGAGCAGGGTGGAGAGCATCCAGTTCATGGGGGTGGAACAGCAGCAAAATGGTGGCAGAGAGCAACAGCTACAGCTCAAGTCTGTCTCTCTGTTGCTCTATATTACATTCAGGCTCTCCGCTTTAGGATATCTGCCCTAGACCACACCCATAGTCTCAGCCTTACTCAGACCGATAATCCCATCAGTACTAAACCACAGTCCCAGGGATCACGAATCAAGTCTCAATCTATAGAAGCCACACCTCATGATTGCATGAGACTTTGGGGGGACAACTAGACATAAACCATAACACATACCTTCAATCAACACATTTACTTACCCAGTTGTAGGCACAATACATCTCAAGAAGCCAAGTAATGGCCTTTCTTTATGTCTTGGCAGAAGGATTTTCTGAAAAGACCCACAGCAGGGCAGGAGCCCCTCTGGCTGGTGGCGGAGGCTTTGGGGCTTTCAGTGGGCCACCCTCTGCCCAGAGTCCTTCTTCTAGATGTCCTTACAGCTCACTCAATCCTTCTTCCTCCAGGTCTGGCTCACATGTGCCCTTTCCATCGAGGCCCTTCTGACTACCATCTCTAGTCACAAACCACACCTACACACATGCATGTACACGCACGTGCACACACGCGCACACCCACACACACACACAGGCACACGCATGTGCGATCACAGCATCCCTGCTCTGTGCCTGTCCCTCTGGTCTCCCCATAACATTCTCTACTTTCCTCCCCTCTGGACTCCAGGACAGCTGAGGCTGTTGCCTCAACTGTTAACCGATGGGTTCCAAGCGCTCCGAGCTCACAATAGGTGCTCAGTAAGCTTTGATTGGATGAATGGAGGGATACATACATGAACACTGAAGAGGAGGGCGCCGACTGAGATGCAGGTTGTAGGCAGCAGGACCAATGATTGTAAGAACGCTGTCGTCCCATCACCTGAGGAAGACAGTCAGCCTGCGCAGGCTTCCAGCTCCAAGCAGGGCAGGAAGGGGAGGCCTCCTGTGTCCTCCTCAGGCCTTTTCTGTGTCACAGAAACAAGGAGGGCTGCTGCTTTATCTTCCTTCATCCCAACACTAAGAGCTAGGTCTTATCACCCTAGTTGTATGGACACGAAAACGAATCCCCCTGGTCCTGTTCTACCCATTGCAGTAACGAGTGATGGAACTGGTTTGGGGACCTGAACCACAGATCTTTGTGGGTGGTTTGTTGCTCAAGGACAGATCTAACCCTTCCAGCAGGCTCTGTGTCTGGCGACTCCCTCCAAGGGACCCCAGGGCCCACTAAGACTGGGTTTGTGCGTTGTAGGATGGTTTGCAACCTCCAAAGCCTCCACCTTCCTCCAGTCACCAATATAATAATCAACAGTGTCTTGGGTCATGCTATCTCCTTGGGGATACAGACCTACCTACCCTAGGGAAAGAAGGTGACAGACCCAAGGGTGACATTGCACTTGAGCAATGGGGACCACTTAAGAAGCTGCTTGGGTGCAATTAGGTTCCTTGAGACAAATTTGGGATGAAGGGGGGGCGGTGCAGGAAGAGGCAGCGGGCAGAGCTTGTAGGCAGTAAGGCGGATCCAGCTCCTGACAAAGGAGGAGCAGGTGGGGAGGGCTGGGGAGCAGGAATCTCAGACCCAGCACAGCTCTGAGGGCTTTGGCTGGGCTGAATGGGCCTCTTGAAAGCCAGGCAGGCAGAAGAGCACAGAGGCCTCAGCCACAGCACAAAGGTCACCGTGCCAAGTGTAGAGGGCGGCAGCACAGCATGCTGGGAAAAAGCAGCCATCTGTCTTAGGGGCCTGGGAAGAGTGGGCAGGCTGGGTGATGGGTTGCCAGGTTAGCTACTGCGCTCCTCTGTCCTCAGGCGATCTCCGAGCGACCCTGGGGGGTTGGACACTGAGAATCCGGGTGGGTAATCACATCTCTCCCTTTCCACTGAGGAAGTGACCCCTCGAGAGAGAGCTGCTGCCACTGTTGTACCCTTCATGACCTTCGTACACAGGGCTTTCTAATGGCCACATGGGGAGCCAGAGGCTTATTTTATTGCAACTTTGTGTGTGTGTGTGTGTGTGTGTGTGGTTACTGGGGATTGAACTCAGGACCTTGCGCTTGCCAGGCAAGCACTTATTCTACTGAGCTATCTCCCCGGCCCTATTGCGTCATTTTCTGCTCTTACCACAGAGATAATAGTTTGATTCACTTTGCCCAGAGATAGAAAAGGTGACATTTTCCCCATAGCTGAAGCTGCACGCACCTTCCCCAGGTCCACTGCCCATGGCTGTGACTGCCCTTGGCAACCAATCCCCAAAGCCCAGTGGCAGCGAGTGGCAAAGGCAGGTGACAGTGTGACATGACAACACGGCCTGCGGGGCCAGAGGCTTGGAGTTTTCACCTCTGGTCACCTCTTCTGGGAGATGAGGGTAGCGGCTGTCCTTTCTGTGTAGGGGTTGTTTTGCAAGGGAAGTGTGTGTGTGTGTGTGTGTGTGTGTGTGTGTGTGTGTGTGTGTGGCCACTGAGATCACTTGGTGCTTGGGAGCAGTGCAGTGCTTATTTGGACCCTCTGCATCCTTCTCAACAGCCTAGGATTCTCACAGCAAGCTGAACTGAAGGGTGAGGCAAAGCAAGTTCCTTGGAAACTAGGCAGCATGCATTATTCCAGACACACTGAGAGCCTTCTTTGCCTGGCCGGGGGTGGTGGTGCACCCCTATAATCTTACCACATGGGAGGCTGGGGCAGGAGGATCACAGGTTTGAGGCCAGCCTGGGCTACATATTTAGATGCTGTCTTTAATTTAAAAAAAAAAAAACACAAAAAACCTTAGAATCCTAGAAACACTTGCTCTTGCACAGAGAACAATAAAAACACCAGGGACTTCCTCTACCCAGGGAGCTCTGATGCTTCCACAGCATATGTGGTATTTCTGTCCCAAGAGTAAATCTTTAACTTCAACACCATTCAGAAATAACCCAACAGTTTGAAGAGCAGGTGCATTTTATTTATAGGGCCATGGCCCCAAGAAAGTGTGGGATCTGAGTTTTCACTAGGAGTGGGTGAGGAGGGGATGGCATACACTGGCATCATCACCAGAGCCTTCCATGGGGTGAGGAGATTTCCAGCAAGCGGGGGACCCCCTGTCCTCTAGCCTAGTTTGGATGTGGCCAGTTCTGTCCTGGCACCAGCAGGCATGTTTTTCCTCAGTCTAATGAGAGCACAATGCTCTCAAGGTCATCTGGAGGTCGATATGGCATCTGGACCAGATGGAGCCGGTCCGAACACCCCTCTGATTGGCTGGGAGTTGGTGATAACTTGATGGCTGGCAGCTAGGAGTACCTGGTTATCCCGCGGGATAAGACATGTGGGGCTCAAGCTGGTGACACTGGCCAGCTCACTGCCTGTGTTGCAGACATGTGACCTGAGTGCCCACACCTATGGGCACCGAGACCCAGAGAGCTGGGAGGGGCTCCAGGATGAATGAGGGCTCAGTTCTTTGACCTCGTGTTTCCATAGATACCGCAGCTTAGCAGATTCGTCTCTGTCCCAGTCCTGCATTGGGGAACAGCCAGCACCCGCATAAAGATAGCAGGGTTTGAAGACCATGGAGTTGAGCTGTCTGGGAAGAGCAGCTTCCGCTTTGATTTAGAGCCCGCTTGCCCGCCATTGCACTGCCTTAACTCCAGGGGGCGCTGTGAACAGAACACACTTAATGTGAACGTGACTCCTGCAGGTGCACAACAGGGTAGCCCTGCCAGCTCCCACAGTAGCCACTTGTTTGCTGGGGCCTTCGGTCTGCCTGACAGTCTGGGATCTCACAGCTTCCTAAAGACGCTCCAGGAAGCTACTCCCTACTTTATATTCACTGACCCGCCCTGCTCGCCAGGCCCTCCAATGAGAGGAGACAAGGGAAGCCCTTGGAGAAGTTCACTGTGTATGGAAAATAGAAGCAAGGAAACAAGGGAGGAGGAAGCTGGGAGGAAAGAAAGGAAGGGAGGGGAGGCCGGCGGGGCAGCTCAGTGGACTGAGTGACTGCTTAGGCAAGCTGAGATCCGGGTTCAATCCCCAGGACCACATGCCGCCCCGACTCCAGCCCCACCCGGGCCACTGAGGTCAGGCATGGTGGTGCAGGCCTGTAACCCCAGTGCTGAGGAAGCGAAAAACAGGAGGATCACTACGAGTCTGAGCTGTGCAGTGCGACCCTGTACCAACAGAGTGCAGGGCAGCAGTGTACAGAAGGACAAAGGCACCCGGGCCCGTCCTCTCCAGCTGGCACTCAAGGTCAGCGGCCTCAGCAAGTGCAGACAGCCAATGATGGCAGAGGGCGGTGCCCCAGGGGTGCGCAAGGTCGCTGCAGTCCGCTCTCCGACCCTCTTTCTCGTTATCTGTACTGGAGGTACCTGCGGTTCCCCCCCCCTCCCCCGAGACTCATGGTGAGGTCCACGCCAGGGGCTCCTATGAGAGCCTGGTCCACGCATGCCTGCTCACAGCAGCCTCAGAGGTGAGCTGGTTCTCCCATGAGCTATTGCTGCTGTCCTAGGGAAACAGGGAAGGGCACGGGGAGGAAAATCTAAGGGCTGGGGGACTCAACTGGAGTGCAGATGCATGCAGCAGGCTTCCCTGGGTGCTGACTGATGGAGGACAGGTGTAGGTCCCGGCACCCAAAGGAAGGAGGTGCATGGCATTTTCTTTCCCTTTGGGATTCAACAGGCAGTGGTGGCTGAGACTGGTTCACAGTTAACGTCAAGCAGGCATTCCTCCTGGACTAGTTAGAGTGGGGAAGGCCAGGGGTGCTGATTAACAGCTTTGCCTAACAATAGAGATCCGCCCTGTAACAGCCTGCCTATCTCTGCACGGTGGGAAATTCCCAGCCAGTATTACTGGGTATTCCTGGAGTCGCTGCTGTTCCCCACCTGAACTGGCGACAGACATGGGGTGGGGGGCGGCCCCCTGGTGCAAACCAGCCACAGTCCCACAACAGTAGGGCGCCAGCCACAGCTCTGTCTGGACAATTGAAACTCAGAGGAGCTGGGAAGAGATAAGTTTGGTCCCATGAGGCTCTCTCTCGAGAAGGCACCGGGCCTTCATTTCTCTGAGATTTCTCTGTGCTGATAGCCAGAGCCTGGGGATGGGATGGGCTGCGTTCCTTGGGCGGAGGACTCAAGTGCTGGCTCAGGGTTTTGATTGGGTGTAAACCACAGTACCACGCTGGAGGCAGAGGGCTGCTCAGGAAGCCGCCTCCCCCACCTCTGGGCGCTGTAAGGCAGCGAAGGCCCTCCTGAGGGACCTGCTGATGCAGGGCTCACAGGAAGCTCCTGTGGGGATCTTGTGACAGTGGCAGGCAAGGTTTGGCTGACAAGGAAGAAGCCTCTCTGATGGGTCTGCTAACAAATCCTTCTAGGCCAAGACTCTGGGATTTTAATTGAGCTGCCAGGGTGTAGACCAAGGTGCTGGGTGATAGCCCAGCGGGAAATAAATGTCACTCTCATTCTGGAGCCATGGCACCTGCAGAATTCCATTTCTGTTTCCCTTTCCGTTCATTGGAGGACTCGGCAGCGAGGAAGGGCTGTCCCTGGTATCTGGCCTGGGCGAGTTCATCATGCATGGTGCGCATCACCGGATCTAAGCCCCTCAGAAAGTCCAGGAATGAGCTCTCCGTATGGCGGGAATTTCTACATGTGGGCATTTTTGGAAGAAACACAGATTCCTATTGTGAGGGCAAAATATCTGAGAATGAGAGTTGCATTTATGCAACTATTTGATCATAATTGCTGGCTATAAAAGAACTAGTGAGAATGTTAATAAGGCTAGCATTCATCCGGCCAGGGATATAGCTCAGTAGCATAATTGCCTGCCTGGCAAGGGCAAGGTTCAGAGTTCCATCCCCAGCACCAGAGAGAGAGAGAGAGACAGAGACAGACAGAGACATACAGAGACAGAGACAGAGAGAAGCCTAGTGCTCATGGAGACTTCTTACACACAGGCAACTCTGCCAGGTTGCCTATGGAGGGAATCGCTCCCATTCTATGGATGTGGAGACAGAGGCTTAGAGGATTTCAGTAGCAAGATCTCACACTTGAATAGGTGCCTTTGAGACCCACCATTGCAATTCTGACCTCCAGCTGGGTCCTTTGTCCCTCTCCCAAGTGGAGGCCTGTAAGAAGAGTGACTGCTGATTGAGCAATAGAGGACACCATCATTCTTGGCTCAGAACAGAAGCTGCTCAGCATGGGGTTCAGGAGGCTACGCCCAGAGGGTAAAGAAAGGAGGAGAGGGTTCGCTAGTGAAGGGGAGGAGCCCTCCTGTCTTCTCAGAGGTTTATGGAAATTTTCTGGCACTTTGGGTTTTTTTGTTTTGTTTTGTTTTTTTAGAATTTATTTTATTTTATTTTTCTTGTTTCCGAGCCTTTATTTGTTTATTCACTCATTTTTATGGCTGGCTCAGCCTGCCCCGAGGGCAGGGCCAGCTCAGCGTGTGGTGCCGGGGATCAAACCACGGTCCCTGAAGCCACCCAAGCTTTCCCAAGCAGGCACTTTAGACCACTGAGCTATTCCGCCGGACCCTTTCTGGCACTTTGGACACTGTCTCTTTGTCACTTCCATTTGTGGTTCCCACCAGTTGTCCTGGCTGTGGTCACCTGTCCCCTGACCCGGCACTGGGGTATGTCTTTGAGCATTCTGATGGTATTCTAATGAAGCAAGAGACTATCTGGTGTTAACTCAGACAGGGGCCTCTTGTGCAGCCGTGGCCAGCTCACCCACCTGCAGAGGACCTCTGGCCTCAGCATCCTGGGGTCAGGGATAAAAACAAGATTAGGGTCGGGTAGCAACTCAGATCAAGCAGACAGAGCTGGGCATGGTAGTGCACACCTTTTGTCTCAGCACTCAGGAGGCTGAGGCAAGAGGACCACCATGAAGTTGAAGCCAGTATAGTTACACAGTAACAGAGAAGAGAGGATGGGAAAGACAACCTTCTAGACCTGCGCCTGCCATCATGCATGGACAGATCAAAGTCAAAATGGATCAAAGATCTAAATATTAAAATAGAAACACTAAAAATACTGGAAGAGAGAGTAAGTAGACATCTTGAAGTTGGAGGTACAGGCAGAGACCTCATGGACAAAACCCAGACAGCATGGGAAAAGCTACAAAGAATCAGCGAGTGGGATCTTTCTCACCTTACTAAAAAGCTTTTGCACAACAAAGGAAATCACCAACCGAGTGAAAAGACAGCCCACAGATTGGGAAAAAATTATAACCAGGTGTTCCTCAAAGGATGTATAACTAAAACATGTAAAGAATTGGAAAAAAAAAAAAAATCAGGCCCTCTAAATTCAAAGACCCAATCTGAAGCTGGCATCTGAGATGAATAAACACTTCTCAGATGAAGAAATACCAGGGGCAAATAAATATATGAAAAAGTGTTCAACCCCACTGGTCACTTGAGAGATGCAAATTAAAACACTAAGATTAGATTCTATTCCACTCCAGAAAGAATGGCTATTATCAAGCCGTCAACCCATCACAAACGCTAATGGGGCTGTGGGGAAATAAAGAAACCTTCTCTACTGTTGGTGGGAGTGCAGACTGGTGCCGCGACTGCAGAAATCAGTGTGGGAGATTCCTTTGAACGCTAGGATGAGAGGTCCCGTTCAACCCAGCCATTCTCCCTCTTAAGGTCTCCCCAAGAGAATTAAAAACACGACACCACAGAGATGTATGTGCACCCGCCCATGCTTATAGCAGCACCATTTGTCATAGCTGAACCTTGGAAACAACCCAGATGCCCATCAACTGAAGAATGGATAAAATAGATAAGGGATTTTTTTTTTACTCAATGAAATACTATTTGGCCATAAAGAAGGGTAAACTCAAGACTTTTATAGGTAAATGGATGCAATGTGAGACCGTGCTCATCGTTGGAATAGATCAGACCTATAAGTATAAACATTGCATTAGAATGGCAGGATGGCTCAGTGGTCTAAAGCGCCTGCTTAGGAAAGCTTAGGCAGCTACAGGGACCGCGGTTCGATCCCCAGCACCACATGCTGCACCAGCCCTGCCCTCAGGGCAGGCTGAGCTGGCCATAAAAATAAATAAATAAACAAACAAAAGTTCTGAAACAAGAAAAAAAAAGATAAATAAAAAAATTTTTTAAAAAAATTGCATGATCTCATTAGTGTGAGTAAATGTGATCCAAATGGTGCAAGAGATATTGTGAATTAGAAATAAATTTCTAAAAAGAAAAGACAAACTGAAGGGCAAAGGGGGAAGGGAGGAAGAGACAAGGAAAAGGTGTAGGTGCATGATAGTTATGCAGCTAGTTGCTCTTAGTTATTGAAAAGAAAGACTTGTACTCATATTCTCTGGATGTTATTTCATGCCTATATCTTATTCTCTACTGTGAAGATAACAATATGTGTTGTACTAACTATTGTTACTCTCCTATTAGTCCGATTTGAAAATCTGTTTTATTTTGTTTCTATTTTTGTTTTCTTCTTCTTAAAAAGAACGCACCCTCCTGGCCTGGGCCCGTGTGCCACCCCCAACCAGGCCCCACCCCCTGACCACACACTCAGCCACCAGCCTACTGTACCCACTGAGTATCGCCCCCCATGGCCCACATGCCTTCGAAATACATGAGACATGGGGACATTTGTGGTGTAAACCCTAAAACCTTAGTGTGCTGGCTTTAAAGAGCCTCAGGATGAACAGGAAGCAGATCGTGACTGCTCCTGAGGTCCCGCCGGCCACGGGACCACGAGAACAGTGGGGCACAGCGGTAACCTGGGGTCCACTTCTGCATCCCTTCCCTCCTCACCCACTCAGGACACTATTGCTTAGCAGGTCTTTCTACCGGGTCCTCCTCTCCCCCCCCCCCCAGCCTCCTCTCTGCAAAGGTGCAAACCATAAACATCCCCAAGGAAAAAGGTCTCTCCAGCTTAGCTCCTGGGTAGCAAAATGCCCTGGTCTTCTAAGCCTCATTTTCTTTATTTGGGACCATGAAAAACAAAACAAAAAAAAAAGATGTTGACTTTCTCAGGGCCATGAAGAGATGCGATTGAAATGGGGCACCACCTGGCTCCCAGGTCCTGTTCTTCCTCCGCTGAGAACACAGCCCGTCACCACAGCAGATGTGCCTTAGCATAATGTAGCCTCATAGTACCACTAATGAGGCTGCAGTGGGGCGGCTTCCCCAGCTCCTCTCTAATTAACCCAGCCTTCCCTGGGAGCAGGGCCAGTCTGCCAGTCCCGCCCCCTCAACTCAAAGAAAGCCTGCCTCCCACTGCAGGAAGCTACAAGGCCGCAGAAGGAAAAGAGCTGTCACCCCTGATTATGAGAAGCTGGTTCTCCCCTCTAAAGACCCCTGGGCCCATGCTTCTACCCAAGTTCGAGTCCTGTTTACCCCCGGCCCCCTGGGTGACCGCCATCTTGAAGTTGGCAATAAGTCAACCGGAACTTCAGGAGACAGAGTCCATGCCAGGTGCCGTTTTCTCATCTTCTCAACACTGACACGTCTCTCTTCTCACCCCAGCCCCAGCTTTCTCTCCTCTTCTTCTTCACCCCTAGGCCCTCCCCTCCCAGAGGGAATTCAGAGGGACAAGTGACTTTAGAAATGGTGGGAGGGACAAACCCAGTTCTGTGGCTATGGTGGGGGTCATCTTTCTGGGCCTTGCTTCTGTTTAAACAGGTGCCAGCCCCACAGCTCCTTGGAAGGCTAAGGTGAAGGTGCGCATGAGCAAGCCCTGTGGCCGGAGCCCTGAACGTGTCCCTGAAACCTTCTCGCGCCCACATTGCCAACTCCCACCCTCAGGACACCTAGTTGTGCCGTTTAGTGGTTCCTTTGTTTATTTATTTATTTAGGCTACGATGACCATGAAACCCACGGCCTCACACATGCTAGACCAACGCTCCACCACAGAGCTGCATCTTCAGCCCTACAACATATATGTTATGTGTTATAGGTGTGCACCACCACACTTGATGCACTCTCGCCTCGTGAAGAGTTTGCCCTACTTGCCCTACACGTGGTTGACTGGAGTCTGTCATGCAGCTGCATCCACATAGCAGCTGGGGCAATACGTCCAGAGTGGTGGCCCTCACAAGTACGGTTCTTGGGCAGGACACCTGGTGGCTTCAGGCCTCTTCCCTTGCTGTCTCCACGTGGGCCCCATCACATGACTGACGTGGGCTCCTTCCTGGAGTTCCCTCCAAGGTGAGGTGCCAGTGGTGGCAGAGGGAGAAGCTGCAGTTCTTTTCAGGCAACACCCCAGAAGTGACCCAGTGTCACCACCCCATTCCGTTGTCTTAAGCAAGAGACAAGGACCACCATATACAATGGCAAGAAAAACCATTTCCGCCTCTCCACGGGGCCAAAACCCGTGTGGGTTGGAGATTCAGCCCAGTCGCTCTTGGAAGCAGCACCCTGTCCTCCAGCTTCCCAGCACACTTGACAACGAAGTGCTCTTCCTGACAGAGTGAGGCTTTTGTGCATCCTGCCGCTAGGAGGCAGTGTGGGCCTCTTTGGGGCTCCCCTGGTGTGGCCAGGCCCCCAGCATTGGCATTGGAGAAAACAGTAAGAAGCCGGGCCTGGTGGCACATGCCTGTAATCCCAGCAGTTGGGAGGCTGAGGCAGGAGGATCAGTGCGAGTTCGAGACCAGCCTGGGCTACAAAAATGAGCTCAAGGCCAGCCTCAACTGCATAATGAGACCCTGTCTCAAAAAGACAAAAAAAAAAAAAAAAAAAAAAAAAAAAAAAAAAAGAGAGAGAGAGAGAGAGAAAAAACAGCAAGAAACTTCCAGGACACTTTCCCAGAGCATCCGGGCCTTTGCATACGCTGTTCTCTCATGACAAATGAGAAGCTCTCAAATCTATTTACCTCTGCATTGGAGAACCATAACGCACTGGTACTGGTCCCCGACCTCCTCCAGGAAATGGTGAACAAACAAGATCTGGGTTGGCGGGGCCGTCGCTTTCTGTTTGATCTCCAGGGCTTATGAGTATTGATTATCTGCTACGCACTCTGTTAATTTCCTTTTGACAGGTTGTCCTCTCTAGACACTTCCCAGGAAGGGTTCGACTTTGTTATTCTTTCCTGGCACTTCAGGCACTGTTTTCTAAACAACCCGATCATTCAGCAGAGGACTCCTTCAGCGTTCTTGTGCTGGCTGTGTGTGTGTACCAGGGACCTCCGCAGGGGGAAGAGACAAGCAACAGCACAGGAGCCATTTCCCGCTCTTCGAGGCCATTGCTAAACCAGGGATGGCCAAGCGGGGCCCATGCCATTGCTGACGCTAATCACGGTGCACCTGGGTTAATGATGACTTTGTAGCAGCAGGCATCGTCCAGTGTGGCAGGCTCCATACTTGACAAATTCGGCCTCATTAATTCCTCGCAGTGAGCACGAGGTCAGGGCTGACGTGTTCCTGGGTGTTGGGTAAGGCCTGAGGGAACCCTGGAGCATGGAACAGTTTCCGTGCACCAGAACCTGTGGTGTACCACATGTGCCTTCTTATTTGGGGCTTTCAAACTTACCACGGCGCTGGCTCGTGGCTCTGCCCCCGTGCCAGCCCTTGGCACAGCCCCTCCGTCTCACCCTTTGCATTGCAGCCGGCTGTCATATTTTCCAAGGTGGCCAGCGGTCCCCTCCCTCCTCGCTAGCCCGTTTCCCTCACTTTTCTCTTTGGAGATGTC